>JABSMS010011115.1:0-32009 GCA_018902275.1 Aleiodes sp. PSUC_FEM 10030003
GAAATATATATATATTTTTCAGCAGTGTGGTTTTTCATCATCCTCAATATTGGCATCAGTTGTCTCGTTGTTAATTGTTGGTGTTAATATACGTAATAAGGTATCTGGGGGTGTTGCTGAAGAGCCCGGCTCTTCAATAACTGGTAAACGTTTTTCACAACTCGTTGATGAATTGTGAAAAAATACAATTCTCAATGCTGCTACATTCATCCGTGAACGTGATGCACTGTCATCTTGTGTTGTATCATCATCATTGAGATTTCTGAAAAAAATTACTAAATTTTATGGGGTCAATTCTCACTTACTCTTGTTTTCAATTGATGTTGATGTTTTTATTAACAATTTTAGAGAGAGTTAAATTGACGATACTAGATATGAGACATTTCAATTTGAAAATAAAAAATTTTCACGACAATATTTGGAGTAAATTTTTTGTTTTCCTTCAGATAAGCAGGAAAATTTCCGATGGAAAAAGCTGCAATACAATTCCTTTGCGCCCAATATTGAAGATAATGCAGGGAAACAAACAGTAGACTCAATATATCTCGAAGATTATTAGCCCCATAAGCTCTCTATTATAGTATCTTACAGCGAAAATCTTCCGATCTCTTCAAAAGAATTGATGAGAATTTAACAAATCTATTAACTCTGTTTGCCCTCAAAAGAATTTCATAGTGAAGTAGTAAAGAAAAGTCAGTCAAAGAAATTATTTACGATTTGTTCGTAACTATCTTTGGAACGATTGAAATTTTCAAGAATAAAATCTTTTCAGAATAATCAAACTTTGGAATTCTTTAACTTTACAAACTGTATAAAAATTAAAATAAATTACCTTGATTTTTGGACATCCTCTCCTTCATTCTCCTTATTCCTCTTTCTCCATCCACCTTGTACTCTATTACAATGAGCTGGATCCTCGTGTGCCTCAATAAAACTAACGTGATCATCAAATCTGACACGTTCGGAATTACCATCATCAGCACCATTACCGCCACCACCACCACTCCCACGACCACAAATTGTCCAATTACTCGAATCACTGTGTTGCCTATCCAGCGTTGGTTTTCTACGTGTTCTCTTAGCAATACCAGGTTGTATTTCTTCCAGTGAACTCAATGATGCAGCCTGTCCAGCAGATTCAATTGTTGTTGTTGCTAGTTGATTAATTGCTTGCTCATTATCAATTGACTTATCACCGCTTATTATTGAGCAACTGTCAATCTTAAAATTTAACACTGAACCAGCCAGTGCACGCGTTGATGAACTACCATCATCAGCAGCAATTGATGCATTAACTGATTTTTCAGATAAACTTGTTGCAGCTGATGCTGTCTCACTGCACAAACTAAATCTCTGTGCTGATGTTACATCAGCTTGTACTTCTAATCGCTGTCCACCTGGTAATACACTTGAAGCTATACTACCAGCTAAACTGGCACCAGCTAATGCAACATTACTAGCACTCTCTCTGTCATTTTCACGTCCTAATTTTTCCAATTGACTGCCGCTGCCTAATGATAACGATGCTTCACCAATCGATGGATTCCCACCACGATGACTTGCAACGTCTATTGATGCTGCATCTGGAGGATAAAAATAGTCTTATTATGCTTTCATGCGCTCGATTAACTGTGTTGATCAGTGAGAAAAAATAAAACACAAAGCACTTGAATTTTTTTCTTTTTTTAAAAAGAAATTCAGAGCTACAAAAACGGTAATTATGTCATTGTCTCTATCTTCTGCAGATTTTAAGATATTTTCCGAAAAGTGCTGACAAAGTGAAAATTAACTCATCTCATTTAACTTCACTCTACTGAATCTTAATCAAAGAATTCAATCGGCTTGCCAATCTCTTTTATTTTCTTACCACCAATATTCCTCCCAGAAAGTGCACCCATCAACTCATTCTCATCGTCAAATTCAAATCTAACTCCTGAGCCATTTGTTGATACTCCACAACCACCGCTTCTACATAGTGATACTGGTACAACTCCATAAACATAGAAAAGTAGAATTGGTACGCCGATTCCCACTGCAAGACCAGCCAATACAGGTGAAACTAAAATCTGAATTTAAAAAAAAGTTTTGTTTGGTTCATTCAACTTTGAAAGTGTTGGGTTCAATAAAATTTATAAAGGGGTTTCTTTATGAGTCATTTAATTTTCGAAACAATGTGTTTCTACATGGTATCACCTCAATCTACTATATTTTGAATAACTCGTAGATGTCTCGGAAGAAAGCGAATTTACGAGGTTGCACCTATCCAATCATTTTACATAAAATTTTAGTATCTACAAAAAGTGTTTCTTCATGAATTCCCCTAGACTCAAATAGTTCCGAAGATAGTCGTGAAAAACTCGATCTTTTTATTCTACAAAATAAAGTTTTATCATTTCTTTTTACTACGAATCGATCATAAATGATTTCTTTTCAATTCAAAATTGAGAAAGAACCTGAATATCAGTTTCATTCATAATGAATAATTCCATAGAAATGGAATCCAATTAAAACAAAATTCGTGATCAAATTGTCACTTGTCAAGGGAATTAAAAAAAAAACAACCAATGGACATTAATTAATAATTCAGTAATTTCTAGTCGTATAGATGAGTGGAGGCATTGAGGTACAATAATCAGAGGGTTGGTACATGGTTAAAGAACAAAAAAAAGAAGGGTAGAGTGAGTTCAGAGTGAGAGATATTGATTGAAGGGAGGAGTTGCGCGCACACTCAGTCCTCTACTATATAGTCCATATAATAACTACATATTCTACATCTATCGGCCCACCCATAAATTTTCGTAGTGTTGGTTAACAGAGAGTGGTACTGGATGAGTTCGCAGGGGGTTGATAATGCTTCATCGGACATTGATAAGCGAATAATTGTGAAAACATCGCGAGATATAAGCGATTAAAAAGATAAGAAGGAAAGATAAATCGAAAAATCATTCCAAATGATTTACTCGTCAATATAGAGTGTGGTAATAATGATACAAAGGAATAAGGTGTGACGGATAGTGGACGGGCATTGCCTGTCGGACTTAACGGAAGTGAATGTAACAACTGAGAGAAAGAGGAAAGAGAGAGACCGGGAATAATAGAATAAAGAGGAAAAAAAATAACAAGAAAATTGACAAAAAAAAAAAAAGTGCAAAAGAATATTGATGGTCGCGCCCAACTACAGTTGAGTTTGTTCAATCTGAAAGACAGAGCAAAATGAGCGGCCGGACAGTACAAAGTGCGTGAAATTTTGGTCTCACAGCAGAATTCATTTAATTGGAGATAATAAATTCAATAGAATACACAATAAAAGGCCAAGAGAAGGAGAGATAGCATTAAAATAGAGCAAAGAGAAGAGAATAAACGATGTCTGACAGTGAGGATACAGATGCATCGGGAGCGACCGATTGGCCACTAACACCAGTTACTAAAGAATGGCTTCATAATATACTTGTAATTCATCATGGTGATGGTTCAATAATAAGTGTTGATGAATTTGATGTTAATCCAGGTTGTACTGCTGGTGAATCAGTATTGAGTGATATACTAGCAGTTACAATTGATTATAAACTTGGTGATAAAAATAATCATTTAAATGTTATTGTTAAATTATTACCGCAGGATCCATTTAATCGTTTTTTCGTCACTGAAGCACAATTTGATTTACGTGAAATTAAATTTTACACACAGGTAAAAAAAAGTTTTTTGTTTTTCCCCAGTTAATTCACTGATTTTAGTGAAAGAAATAAGATGAGGGGATTTTGTTTTTTAAATAATAAGAAATCTTAAGAAGATAAAGAACATTTTGTGATTAATTCCCTCGCCTCATCTCGTTTTTCCACTGAAATCTTTTCTTCTAAAATTATAGAAATGGTATTTAAAGAAAAATCTAATAATTTTTAATCTCTTAAAATTCAGGTCGTCGTTGATTTAGATGCATTTCAAAAGAAACAATTATCATCATTAAAAAATTATATTGAATTACCAATACCAAAATGTATCAATGCACATTATAAACCAGCTGGTGGTACTGAGGATACACCCGAGCCACCAGAATCCTACTTAGTACTTGAAAATTTACGTAATCGTGGATACGATGGTGCTCAATTTTCACGTGGTTTAACACTGAGACAAACTGAGGCAGCATTGAGTGCAGTTGCTTGTCTACATGCATTATCATTGACATTAAAAATAAAAGAGGGTAAACCATTGTCGGAACGTTATCCATTTTTATTTCAAACTTCGCGAGCTACTGATTCTTATCAAATGCTTGTTGAACGTGGTTTGCCACAATTAGCACATTTTCTTGAACGTAGACCAGGACTTGAGGCAGTACTTGAATCATTACTTGCACTGAGGCCAAAAACAAAAGAAATAATATCATCATTATTAGCACCAGAGGATCCACTTGCATTGATAACGCACACTGATTTTTGGTGCAATAATTTGTTATTCAAAAATTATGAAAATGGTAATTGTAAGTGTGCAATACTTGATTGGCAAATGGTCACATACAGTCGTCCAACTAACGATATTGCATTGTTACTTGTTAGTTCAGTACCAACTGAATTAAGGAGAATTAATACACCAGCATTATTAGATAAATACTGGGAAACATTGACAAGTACATGTTTATCACTTGGTTTAGATATAACTGAAGAATTGGGATATAACAGAGATGATTTAGACAGAGATTATCGTAGATCGCAGCTATTAGCATTATTACTTTGTATTGGTTCAGTTGATGTTGCATTTGGCGATCCATTAACTGAACAAAGGCTCATTGATGTACTTGAAGATTTTCATAAAGAAGGAGTACTTAATGTTGATAATATCGAAATTACACAGTAGATTTTATGAGACATTAATTCAATTGAAATAATACTCCAAAATATGGGAAAGAAAAAAAACATTGTCTTGTCAAAATTTCCAAAATGAAGAAAAGAATTGTCATTGAAAGTGAATATTTGTGATGTTTATCCTTCTTACGTTCTTTATGATGAAAAAAGAAGAAAAAAAAGTTACTATTTTTTTAATTATTTTTTCAGTATTATCAATTGTCAGTTAATATTATTGTCATCTAATTACTAATTATTATTGGATACTGGGAGTTTTTGTAGATGAATTTTCACTGAGGAAAAGAAAAGGAAAAAATGAAATGCAGAAGTAGTGTTGAATTAAATAAGAGGCCATAATTCTAATGGTATTGTGGGTAGTGAGCCAAAAAGTTTCTTTCTTTTTTATTTTTCTGTGGAAGCATTAAAACGTTAATTCGTATTCAACTTGGGGCTCTATAGTGGCTTTGGGTATTGCTGAGAGCTTTTTGGATTAAAAAAACTAAAAATAAATAAGGTGAAATGAGATAGAAAGAAAAATAAAAATGAAATTGTACTGCATTTGCATATGCTCAGCTGGATGAAAGTTTTTGGAAAGTGAAAATAAAATGGAACAAAAAAATATAATAGTAACGAAATGAATAATTCTCAATGTTTGAATTTTGTTTGTTCAACTGAGGATACGCTTTGGTTCCTTTTCCTTTCAAGTAGAATAGAATTAGAGTACATGGGTGAAGTGATAAAACTCAATGGCAGAATGATTGAAGTTCATTTTGGATCAGCTTCAGTTTTTGAAGAATCCGCGAAATTGAAGAGAGGTACGAAAATTTCCATAACAACCTTTTTCGTAGATTTAATTGCGCTCTACAAAGAAGTTAACATAACATTTTTTATACCTCCCTCCAATTCTAAAATATTTCATTGCAAAAATTCTTCATGAAATGGCATTGCCTTGTCTCATTTTATCACTGAACCGAATAAATAATTATAAACAATGAAAAATAAATATGCTCACTTTTATGACGTAGAATGGAATAAAGATATGATCGTATTTCTTTGTTTTCATTGTAAAAGAAAGAAAAATTAGTGTAACGATTGTATTTTAAACATTCTCTCATTGGTATTTGTATTAACTTCATAATGTGAAGAAACATAATTTTTTATAATCAAAGTGAAGTTAAAACTGCACACATTAATATGCATTAAATATTTCTTCGTTATGTTCTCAAGATCTTTTATTAAGTTTAGGATAATTTCTTCCCTTTTTAGCCGAAAAAAAAACATTTTTAAATGTTCAATGCCAATTTGAATAATAAATATTTGTTTCACCTGTTTCTCAAAACTTTTTAATGAAATGTTATTTTATTATTTTTTTCCAATTATCAAAGTTTCTCTATTGAATCATGAAAAAAACTTTGGTACTCAAGTAACTGCGGAGTTTACAACAGGAAAGCAATTAAGTTTAGAAAACTGACACAGAAAATATGTTTCCTTTAATGTCAGACAATTGTAGGTTTGGGATCACCACAATTGTCGTAGTCCAATGAAGAAAATAATCACACGTAACATTATCTAAATTATGGTTCTTCTTTTAATGAATGACTGTGAATTATTGATTTTGGCCTTACTTTTGTCCTACTAAGTTCTTGAAAAATCGATTATTTCTTGCTAGAGCTGACCACAGAAAAACTTCGCAAGTGTCAATGAAAAACGAGAACAAGAAGTTTTTACAATGACAATGAAAATAATTCGATGAATTCAAATGATAAAATGGAAAAACAAGAAAAGTCAGTATAACTCCATGACGAGTTCCAACAGAATATCTCGGAATTAAGGTATTACTAGCGTGAAATGAATTCACCGGAGAATTCGTTCCGACATCGCTCATAATGTAGATGAGAAAGAATAAGTAAGCCTTTTCCTTTGTCCAAAATCGATTCACCGTCCACGAATTGAGATATTATGTTCTAAAGTTTTCGATTCCTCCTATTTGATAGCATAGAGGTAAATGAATCCGAAAACATTTTCGTTTACTATTTCCTCAATATAGCAAAGACTGCATTGACAAAATTAGAGCCACAATTTGCCATTTGGGAAATAATATAAAAAAAGAAATAGTGCTTCAGCGTTTAGCTTCCGAGAAAAAGATACAAAATTATAAGAATTATGAAATCGCCATGCTACAGGCATTCGTGTATGTATATTAGAACAGGAACGGCTGAGAATTCCACTGTGAGGGGGAATTGAAGAAATGGTAAAATCGATATTTCAGTTTTCTCATGAAGTTTTTCATGATAAAATGTTGAAAAACATATTTTTCCTCATGGAAACAATTCTTAGATTTCATTCTTTAAAATATGAAAATTTCATCAGCCCCACAAACTCCTTTACTTGATTCACGGCTTGGCGTTGGTAATTTTTGTGGAGAATTTATTATGTTCTAAAAAAAAGTATCTACGAAAATTTCCCCATCTTATACCAATTCTAAGATATTTTTCAAAAATGATTTTAAAGTGGAATTGCATGCGTTTTGTGACTTTTTTTTTATTAATAAAATTGTGACATTTAATTGTTTTTATGAGTTACATTGGAAATTGCCACTGACAAATGATATAATGCAATCAATTTTGTTGCAGTATTTTCCGAGATGATTCTAATATTTTAAAAACTACTGAACGAAAACCAGTTGTGGGATATTCACGCGGAAATTTTCCTCTCATCACGTAAGCCAATATGAAGAGTTCATTAATATTTATTGATACTAATATTTAGTGAATAATTAAATGAAACCGCGTATTATCAAAGTTACAAGATTGAGCACTCAGTTTTTTCATTCGTCATGAATTCTGAAAACCTCAAAGAGAATAAAAAAAATGAAAGTATAATAAACAATTTCAAGTATCTAATTATTACAAATCAATTATGATGACGAAGAAAATTTAAAAAAAAAAGATGCAATTCAGGAAGCCTATTCGTTACCTAAATAGGAAATAACTTCCCAAGGAAACAATCGTGATAAAGAATATCCACGTGAAAATATCCAATGACAAAAGATGGAAAACAATACCATGCAGAAGGAAAAAACAGGAAATGAAAAATTACGTTTCTTCTATGTTCAACAATTTTTGATAAATATTATCCGCTTACGATTGTTCTAAAAATATTCCCTCAAATGAAATTTAAAATGATGTCATCGTTTTTTTCTCTAATATTATTAAATGTTTTTTAAAATTCTTCATCAATATTTGACAAAGAAATAGGAAAAGAAAGAATCTTCACTCACCGATGCCGTTACACCGCCTGCAATGAGTGCATTCCTCTTGTGTTTATTATGTGCCTCGTATCTTGTGTACAATTTCTTGCCAACCCAGACAGGAATACCTGTAAAAAAATGATAATCAAAATCTTTTAATACTTTATTGATTCAAGAACAATTTAGAAACAGAAGTGATAGAAGTTGAGCTAAGAAATCACATGTAGATTATTTTATAGAAATTTATGGGTAAATTTGTCTGGAAACTCTTTGCATAGTATAGGAAATGGTTGAAAGTTTTCTCTGAACTTACTCTCTTCAAAAATAAAGGCAACAGACTATTAAAAATCATCTTATTTTCTTATCACTTTAGTATCGAACCAATTTATTATCAGATGATGTTTTACCAATTATCATGGCAGGAACTGCTATTCCAGCGACGAGGCCAATGCCAACTGGTGCACCAACAAGTGTACCAAGCTGCCACAAAATTTTCTTCTTTCTTGACCATGGTTTTTTGCCCCAGAAAGTACAACCAGATGGACTGTAAAAAAACAATTCGAAAAAATGTACTTTTATCAAAATCATCTATTAAAATCCTACAGAATTTCCATCGAGATTTCACGATAATTAATTCTACCAATTAGCATATTCAATTATGCAACTGCAGAAATGACTATTAATTAGTGATAATGATGAAGAACAGTTTAAGAATTACAAAAAAAAGTTTCTGGATGAAATGACAATTTTTTTTCTTCTAATATTATCACGTGGAAGTAATTGCACTTCTGGTAATCAGTGTCATTCATAAATCATTATAATTTCATCAATACCTGTTCATAAACATCTCTCTGAGATGAAGAAAAAAAAATTGTACGAAGATAAAAAAAAAATGCTTCTACCTGAGATAATGAAGATCACTTATTTCCTTCATGCATAGCCAGCAAAATTCAGCGCCACAAACAGCGCAGGTCATGTGATTACAGCTACCATCATCCATTTTGACGATGAGAACTTGACACCTTGGACAAGGCTTGATGTCATCCCCTGATTCATCAAAATTCCATTTAATGTGATAAGAAATCACTCAAAGATTAAACAAGTTTTTATTATTATTTTTCTTCTCTAATAATCTTGAACAATAATTTTCTTTGAAGTTTTAGCTATCAGGAAGTTTTTCTGAATTGTACATTTCAAAACAAACAAATTGTACATTTAAAAAGTAAATTGATAAAACGAGATGATTTACTCCAGATTTTCTGTTACTTTGATTAAAATATGTCAGCAAATCATCGAATTATAGATTTTTTTTAAGAGTCATTATTGTTTGAAAAAACGAGACCACTGTAATTATATTTAATAATTATTAGAGAATTCACTCACTGTGCTGTGAATCACTTTGACTAAAGCTGAGTGATGAATTTCTATCATAATGCTGCGATCTCTGTGCTCTTGCAGCATCACAAGTTTGATTTGGATGCCATCTTGCTTTACAATGATAACAGAAATAAGAATCACAGCCAGGTCTCTCGCATCTCAATTTTGGACAAGATGCACAGCCACTTGCAATCACAGCAAAACTGCAATCAGGTGCAGGACACCATCTGCAATCTGGCTCGACTGCTAAAACTCTTCTGACCATGAAGTCTTCGTATTTTTCCAATTGTATCTGATCATTGAGTATCATTCGAATGTCTAAAGCAAAAAAAATATTATGATGAAAACGATTAAAACTAAAAAGAGAAATGAGTCACGATGTAGCTCGCTGCTTAATTAACATTCGATTAAATTGTTTACCATTTGGATGTAGTGGCTCGGCACACTCGGGACATGCGATATTTACACGTGACTCAGAAATTTCAACTCTCAGATACTGTTGAAAACAGTCGTAGCAACTGCGATGATGGCAAGTTTGAATTACTGGAAATAATTCAAATGGCAATTCTGCTAGGCAAAGAGGACACTCCATCAAACCATTTTCACAGCTCTAAAATTTTCCAAATTTATTCACATTGATTATTTTTTTTTTTTCAATTTCTTTTTGAGGATATTTATTCAATGAAATTACCTTTCCAGCTGTGGAGAGTACAGAACCCTTGCTGGTAGCACGATGGAGATCTGTACTGTGATACTGCAAGTGGCTTGAGCCACTGGTGGCTCTTGCCTCACCTTTTTCAACATCAATTGTTTTTCCATTATTCAAATCTTTACCTGGAACAATCATTCATTATCATTAATCCATGTGATTCTTTTTTGTTGGGAAAACATTTTTTTTTACATTCAATCATTTTTCTTTGTTAAATTTGTCAAGATATTTTTTTTATCTTTTCATGCAAAAAAATACACTGTTAAGAATTATCCCATGAAATTTATGGTGGATATTTTTGAGTATCCAGTAAGTATTTGAATTTCTAGATTTTTACTGACTATTCAAGTAAAATTCTGTGTGAGAGATATCAATCAAATTATTGAGCAGAATTTTACAATTTCTTGAGAAATTGCCGATGAATTTCATAAATTCCCGAGTTTTTTCCAATTAAAAAAAATTAGAAGTTTTCAAGAATTCGAATGGAATATTTGCCTATTTTTTGAAAGTTTTTACTCAAAAAAACAAAGGATGGGCCATAAATATTCGAAGCATGTGTTTGGAAGTATCAAGAGGATAAAAAATTTCCTTCATCAATGATATTAATATCCAATGCCACAAGAGAAATTCCATAGTAATTATACTAAATTATAGGAACACTTAATTCTTTGCAGAATAATTTTTCATGAATATTCATCATCCATGGCAAATTCAGGGGCATTGTAAATTTTCAGAATCATGCATCGGTGATTTCACACAATTTTTTTCAACACCGTAAAGCAGTAGAAGAAATCGAATTTATTTAAATTTGTCATCAGTTTTTATGAAATATCTGAGAATGTGAGAGAATTTTTTAATGATCTTCTGTGTCGAGAATAAGAATAATTAGAGCTACAAGAGATTTTCACAAAAAATGTCCTATCTCCCTTAGATTCTGGGATATTTCTCAAAACCTGATCTCAATGTCGATTTTTCATCTGATTTCTTCACCTGATTCTAGAAATACTTTTATGATACTTTTTTTAAACAAATGTTTGTAACAATTAACATAAATGTCTTTTTCTACTTCTTTTTACAATGCAAATGATTTAACATTAAAATTCTATCCACAGACAGAGGAATTTATTTTTTTCGAATTCATTGCCATTCAAATTTTTCAAAAACTAAAAAAAATATTTCTATGTCAATTATTACATTGAAATTATATAAATGTTGATAATACCTTTAGAATTTCTATTACTGGAGCTGGCTGCCCTTGTGATTCTCTGTCCAATAAATGGACTAGAGTACAACAATCTTCTGAGTGAAAACCTTGGAAAGTATCTTCTTGGCCTCTGTGGACCGGTATTGCAACCACCACTAACTGTTTCAATTTCTTTAAGCATTCTTGGTGTTTATTACATCGTTGTTACAATGTCAAAAAAACGAATTCTCCTGATTTCTCACGTTTCTTTATCTACGAATGGCGGAAAAACTTGAATGGAAACAATTATCAATTATTTAAATTGCTAAATTAATCATTTTTTTTCTCATTGTTTGAATGTAAATAACGAAGATGATTTCATGCATTGAAAATTTATTTCATCACGTGTAAAAACTTGCTACGTATTTCAAGAAAATTTTTATCACAATAAAAAATAAAAGAAACGATAACAGGAAAATAATGAATTCTTCCGTGACAATAAAGAAAAATTATTACCTTCGACGAAAGAACAGCCACAAAATTGCGAAATTAATAGAATGGAAAAAAATATTCAACAATTTCACCAAACTCTTCACTCTCACGGAACATTTTTACTTCTTCACAATTCCAACATTGTCAACTGAATAAATAAGTAACTTTCTGTTGTACTTCATTGAGAAATGAAAAAAAATCCTACTTTTATTTATTCAACTCTAAAAGCACTAACTGAATTGTACAACAGCTGATGGGGGCTTCGATGTATATGATCCTCTCTTTCTCTCTCTCTCTCACTGTTAAACATTCACTGCTGTGACCAAAAAAAAATCATCGTCCAATCCAATGAAAATCTTGCAGAGTGAGTAGAGAAATGGACGAAGAGGGGGAAGGGTCAAAAGAGGGTAAGCAATTGAAACACAACGACCCTGGCGCCTCCATCTGACAAAACTAAGAAGAGATGTGCATAAATATTTCGATGCACATTTATTAAAATAATTGGGAAGAGTTTATTTCTTCAATATTTTCATTGGATTCTTTAGAGAATCTTCGGAGTTTGAAGTTTTAGAGCACTCAATAAATTCAATGATTCGAGAGTTTTTACTCCATTTTGGAGACGATGATGTCGTTTTCAATGCACCAAGGACAACCGCTGTCCTTTTTCTACTATTAGGGTATCGTCATCGTTTGAAGAGTGTGTTGAAATGTTTTTCTTTTTCGGTGAAATTACAATGATTATAATGTGACTCACCTCAGTAAATGATGACTATGATTCCAAGAATTGATGGTGAAGGAGCACCTTTCACTTGTTGCTTTCAGATTTGTAAAACTCAATGTTAATTCAGACAAATTGAATTTTTTAATTAAAAAAAGTGTTTATCATGTAATTGACCTCATAGATGATTAATAAACGATGTTATAAAATTTTGAACTCTCGAAAATTTGTGGTGTTTTAATGGTAAAAGAATTGATAAATTTATACTACAATTACTCCATGCACTTTTGAGGAATCAATATAATCAATTCATGTATTTAAAAACTTTCACGCAAATTGACGAAAATCCACACACGTTTAACACTGAGATCAACCTCACTACATCTCTCCCACCCGGCTGACATATGCTGAGTCGATGGAAAGTTATTACTCATTTTTGATTGGAAATGATAAGATGAAGAGGAATAGTAAGGTGGTGACATCTGCAGTCGAAAATATTACCGTGGGAATTTAAATTCAATGGCGGGAATAGATTCGATTGAGCGCATTAAATTATTTCTGATTGAAAAATTATTTTCATAGTGAAGAAATGGCATAACAAAGAGAGAGGTCCGAAATATTGTTGTAGATTCTGTTGAAAATATCTCTGAAACGAATAAATCTATTGTCGAACTGGCCAAAAAGTGATCGGAAATATTCGGCTTCCATGCTATAACATGTGAATTTCAGCTTCGAATCGCTGTTTAGCCAGTTCGGCAATAGAGAAAAAAAATTAAAAAGACGTATTGTTTTATCTTTTGATAAAACCTTTTGAGCTTAGATGTTTCCTTGGATATTTATGACATAAATATAAATCTATTTATAAAATAAAACGGATTTTATTCTTAAACTTCAGTGGACTTCTTCTCCACTTCACAGCCGACTTCATGAAATAAAATCTGATACTAAAATTTAATTGATTTTCGGAATTTGATAATGTTTAGTAACAAGTGGAAAAAAATTGTGTTAATGAATTATAAATATCTCCAATTTTTTTTAAATTTATTAATCAATCTTGAGAATTAAACCAGATTGAGAGGTAATCCATTAACTTCGACATATCTCAAAATAGATTCTTGAATAATATATTAAAATGACTTACCTGAGTTGAGTTTGTACTTCGGAGTCTGCGGAAAAAAGGTGAATATTCACATTAATTTAGATAAATTGAAATACACAAGAAATTTAGTTTGAAAGTTTCATTTATTTCTTCGAGAATTTTCATGAATTTTACCCAATTCACGAAAAAATAAAGTATTGAAAAAATTTATCCAACAATTTTGGAGATAAATGAAAATACAAATTATGTACAGAAATGTTTTATTCCTTAAATTATGCACAATTGCAATCAATACAAATGTATCTGAAACAAGCAAGTTGGGGGATATCTCAGTGTTTATCGGCTGCCAAAAACTTGATATATTTTTTTTTTTCATCATTTTTTTTTCAAACAAAATTGGCAGCTACACAGTTCCGTTTACAATTATTTAAGGTGTCAAAATACGTACTTTGTTTAGTTTTTTGTTTTTTTTTTGTATATTTTTAAAGTTTTTTTTCTCTGCAATCAACCATCATCAGTGTTTATGCTTTATGCTTTGCAATGATTCATTTTGAGACACGTCCGATTAAGTTGTTGTCATGTCCGGAAGAAGAGATTAAAGACAACTGTTTTAAATTGAAAGTTAACCGCGACAATTTAAAACCGCTGACCAAGTGATCATCTATTACTTTTGTATTTTTTAATTTTATTAATTTTTATTTTTTTGAGTTTTTTTAATGTTTTTTTTTGTTTTTTTTTCTTTAATAGCTTAGTATAGTAAAGCTAATTTATTTGTTCAGACATCCACTTTTTAATGCATTTTTTTGTTTTTTTTTGTTTTTTTCGTATCATTTCGACTAAGTAGTAATATAGTAATAAAGGTAATGCGCTAAATCTGCACTTTCAGCTAGACTTTAGATATCATAAAACATGTATCATCTTTTTTGCTTCCTGTCTGGCACATCATACATTGGTATTGCTAAATATATTGATTTTTTTTTCCTGCATTCTTTTGTTTCACATTTTGCTTTCTTTTGAAAATTTTAGTTTTTTCCATTTTTTTTTGTTGGCCAATTTTCATTTTTCTCTTGATCCAAATATATATATACATATATATTTTTTTCTAATGAATGACAGATTATTATTAAGTATGACGAGAAAAATAATAATTTGTATAAAGTAAGGAACAATAATTATGGTTTACAAAGGACCAAAAGCCATGAATTCCTTCAAAATATCAATCAACAACATTTTTTTTCTTTCTTTTCTCTTTTTTTTGATAGATAATATAATTCAAGTAAAAACTAATTAGCACTCAAAACTGGAAACGTAATGAAGAATTAATTAAAAAAGAAAAAAAAGAAGGGAAAAATAAAGAAATTCTTCGAAAAAGAAAAGCAATATAATAATCAAATAAAAGGAAAAACAAAAATGAATGATAAAGTAATAAAAACAGTTCAACATTGTGTAGAGAAAGAAAAATTAGGAAACATCATTGGGGAAAAAGATATAAATCCGTTTAACGGAAAATTAAATTTGCAAAGCTGCCGATTACAATTCACCATGGATGCTAATTTTTTCTTTTTTTGTCTTTCTCCTTTTTTTTCCATCCTCTTCAATCACATCAAATTTATCTCGTTAAATGACCCTGTTTCTTTGCTTTTCGATTTCAGATTAAAATTATACTTCAGAAAGCGAAGAGAAAAATTCTAATTTTCCTGGTTTATTTTTTTTTACGAGTAAAATTTGATTGATTCAGAACCCCCTTGACACTCAGATCAACCGTTGAATCCTTTGATCTTGAGGATAGACTTGTCTTATTTATTAATTTTTTTCTTCTCCATAAAAGTTGTTAATAATCGTCACGATGTCGTCTTGGGATTTTCCACTTTTTTTTCATTACTTTAAAAAACGTGAGGCACGGTTTCACAATCCGGGAAGGGTCTCAAAACCTTAATTTTTTTTTGTTCACATCACTTTAATCAACGAAATAATTCATTGTTTTTATAGCACGGAAAAATTGTGCTATTCACTGTGTGTGTTTATCATGTTGATTATACTTGATTCTATTATCCCCATGTTGTCATCAATATCCCAATGAATGTGTCCAAATTCATCCGAACATGATAGTAAATTACTATCATTATTATTATTATTTTTTTCAAAACTAAACCATGCATGGATATTTAATATGTCTTTAAATGTTTCTTTCATTTCTTTATTTTTTATTCTCTTCATTTTAACATAGAATGATAAATGAGTTCACTTTTCTTTTAATTTTTATTTTTTCAATTTTTCTTTTACTTTTGACTCATTTAAACAGCTGTAGTTAATCCTTAATAACGGTAACCAACAGTGTTGAATAACGAGTAAGTAAATTGACTAAGTTAATCATTCTTAGTTATCCATTGTTATCAATAATTATTTTGTGTTTTCAGAGTAGATTTTTTTCCATTTAATTTTTTTTTTGTTTTCAAGTCCTTGAATGATCGGGTAAAGCGTCATGTATCCACGTAGCTTCGATGTTCGTCAGCCATTTCATTAGAGTAGTCACGTATCCTTCTCTTCTCCTCACTAAGTTATTGTTAATTATCTTGTTTTTTCTTCCTTAATTGTATCTTAATTTCTTTTTTGTTTTTAATGATTTTCCATCACTTCGGTTCTTCTTCTCTACTCTTGATTTTTTAAAAATTTCTTTTTTAAGTGTTATTTTAATCCAGCTTACGGCATGAAGAAGAGATTATGGACAATAATTATTAGCCACTGGTACCATTTACCAGAGTTTCTTTCGGCTTATTGTTTGACATACGCCAATGTGGTTGGCGACGATCTCTCTGGCCCTTTGGGCCCTGTGATCCACTGTTATTCGAAACAATTATGTCCTTTGCTAATGGATTGACATCCTTGTTTCCACCTGGTTGTTCACCCTGTCCTGAATTATTGCCTGCAAGAAAGAGATTGTTTCTTTAATGTTAACGATTCAAAAAAAATTGAATATAATCTAAAAAATCATTGGGCTTTCTGATTGAAACAATGAAAAGCTAAACTTTCTCTCGAGAGAGTCTATTATACCCCAGGGTCCGCATTATCCCATACTCCCTAACTTGTGGAACAATAATAAAAATAATAATAA
This sequence comes from Aleiodes sp. PSUC_FEM 10030003, assembly GCA_018902275.1. Classification (NCBI taxonomy): domain Eukaryota; kingdom Metazoa; phylum Arthropoda; class Insecta; order Hymenoptera; family Braconidae; genus Aleiodes; species Aleiodes sp. PSUC_FEM 10030003. The sequence continues at coordinate 16,776 of JABSMS010011115.1, forward strand.
TGATAATAACCGCGCTGAAGTTATCATTAAATAAAGAAAAACTTGTTTCACCAAATTCTCAACAACTCCACAATAACAATGACCTTTTTGACTGTCGTCCGGTGTTGCACTGCGTCTTCGTGATCGTATCTGCCTTCGTTTGTTCCCTTTAGGCTTTCCTTCCACACTTGAGACAGACTCTACACACGCATAACAAACAATTGTGACCATCCGAATATTATAATTAATCATTCTAGTATACTCTGTTAATACTCATTAGTCGATTTTTTTATTTTCAATTCAATAAACATTGTTTAAGCGAGTTAGTTAAGCGTGCAGATGTGATTATGCCGGTTAATTGAAAATCTGTTTGATGAAAAATAATAATAATTGCAACAAGATTTCGGTGTTAGATGGTCACAAGAATTTGCCGCTTCTCTTTTTACAATAAACTCATGCTGTATTCAATAATTGATGTGCGTGAATGTTAAGCTAGAAAAATTAATGGTGACAGTTGGAGAAAAATTGAAGGATTCTCAATTTTACCTCGGTCGATGCTAGATACGTCTTGGCTATCAAGGACAGTTTCTTCATCGTCAGTTGTTCGACGTCTGTCGTCTCTACGATCACGTCTCGATGCGGGTGGTCTTCCCTGCCTGTTTCCCATGTAACCACCACCGCTACCACCCTGATGACCCTGATGACTTCCTCCTCGTGGTGGTAAATCTCTAATTCGGTCGTCATTACCATCCATCGTATCTCTGCGATTGCCTGGAAAATTTTCATCGATTAATAAATGATAATTATTTTAATCTTTAATAATTATGAAAATCGGAAATTCTTGTTTAGTTTCTTTTCGAAACATCTCAGGAACTAAAATTTTCTGCGAAAAAAGTTCCTTGAGAAATTCACCTAAACCCACTTGTTTCAAAGATATTTCCAAATTGATCTATGTGAAAAATTTCAATTCATCTTCTGTTACAATGGAGAGAAATTTTTTCAATTACATTGAAATTTCTTAATGAAAATTCCCAACGTTGATGCTCACTAACTTGAAGCAGTGACGGAAAAGTCCGAATTCCAATGATTTATGAATTAATACCAAGGTCGAATTAAACATAATTGATAAAGATTATTTTACCAGCATTGTGTCGTGTGGGTGCTCTTCCTCTACCACGTCCCCGTGATTGTCCACCACGACCACCACGGCCGCCACCGCCCTCCTCTGGTCCTGATGACATTCCTCGCCTAGCTGGTGGAAAACTTGGCATTGGTCCCGTTGTAGAACCATGCATACTTCTCAATTGTTGATCAATTTCCAATTTTTCTTGTCGAAGCTGTTCTACTTCCTGCATCGAAAAATTAATAAATAATCAATAAACATTCAGCATTTAACAAAGAACTTGATGAATAATAATAATAATGGTCTGATAAATTTACCTTTAGGTGTGCTAAGTGGTATTCCAAAAGGACTTTTGCATTAGCAATACTCTCAACGGTTCCCACAAAAACGAAGGGCACCTGTCCCTCCTCGCGAGGAATTGTTGGCTGTGGCTCATTATCACCTTCAATTTTAACTCGAACCTATAAAATCAAACGATATAGAAAAAAAACAACAGACAATCATTATTTAAATGCTCAATTCCACTATTTCTTCATTTTGTTACACACTTGTCTCTGTTCTTTCTCCATTTTTTTAAGCCTAAAAGAGAATGAGAATGATGAAAGTTGTTTTTTAAATTTTTTTTTAAATCCTTTGAATTTGATCATTGTTGGATCTGAATTTAGCGCCTAATTATTATTTTATTCTCTTCATTGAAACAAATTGTGATAAAAGAAATGATTTCTAGGAGTTTTTATTTATATTGAGTAGGAAAAAAAAAGGAAAAATAAAAAAGAGATTGCAAATAAAAAATTCCTACCTTCTGTGAATTATTTGAAATTGGCTTTTTTCAGTAGCCGATAGAAATGAAAACTGGCCCGAGTGGTTCATGTATAATTTTTTTTTTTCGTTTCGTTTAAGAATGCTATTATTAAAAGTTATTAATTTTCCATTTTTTTCACTATTGCATTCAATTTTTCACAATTGTGATTTATTATCTTTTATTTTTTCTTTATTTCTTTTTGTTTGTTTTTGATGGTAAAGATGAAATAAAGGCACAAACAATATAAGGTAATATACTTACTCTATCAGTATGTACATTCCCACTCGAGCCAGATGTTATCTACCGAAAACAAACAATGCACTGTATGTCATACATAACAAAATCCCATTAAAAAAAATTAATTTAATCCTTATTTCTTTTCCTTTTTAACTAATGTATAGAATTCTTATTTTTAAACGATAATTTCTTCTTCTTTTCATTCACGTTGCAATAAGTGAAGTATGTTTATTGTTTATTCCAATTTTGCCCCTAAATTTCGATACGGTTTTTTTTTCATTAAATTTATATTTTAGTAATTTCTTTTTTTTCTCACTTTGTTTACTTTTACTGAAAAGTAAATTCGATGGAGAAAAGAAGCATAAATCATAACACTCAATGAAAAACCAAAGATTAAAATGAAAACAATGGAAAAAATAATCAAAAATATAAAATGTTTCTCAGTTTTTTTTTTTGAGAAAATTTAAATTTTAGCATTTATTATAAGCAAAACTTATTGCAAGCAATTCTTCATGAATTTTTAATCAAAATTTTTTGAAATTGACGTAATGGTGATGATTAAAAAAAATCTACTGAATCTAATGAAAGGAAAACAAAAACAAAAAATATCTACTCACAACACCGCTTTTGTCGACAATTTCCTGAATAATGCGACCATTCTTTCCAATTACTTTCCCAACAAGAACTCTTGGCACCTGTATAGATTCTTCACTGTACTCGAGCATTGAGCGCGCTTTCTTAACTGCCTCATGCGTCTGAAATGTAAATTATTCATTTGCTTTTTAATTAACAAAAATACCAAAAAAATATTGAATTTCATTGATTAGAAATAGATCATCACCTCGCCATATATTTTGAATGTACATGAATTCTCTTCCAATTCAATATTGGTAATACCCTCGACTTTTCGCGCCTGTTGAATATTCGCCCCGTGTGCACCAATCGCCAGGCCCATGAGATCCTCACGAACATTAAATTCGTCCGTGTATCTAATAATTGACAAATAAAAATAAAATTATTAAAATAAAATTTATGAAAAACTAAATTATGAATTTGTTAATTAATTTTCAAAAGTTATTTATCTATTTCAATTTTTGAAAAAAGACGAAGCTAATGGACTTTTTGAATTGAGAAAAGACAATTCAAGTTTGTGATCAGTTCTTATCGAAAGAAACGAACAAAACTTATGGCAAAATTAAATTGGCATCCTTCGTTTTACCATTGCACCAATAAATGATCGTCATTTTATTGAATTTTTTTTCAAAAATTTCAACAAATATTCAATTTTCAATCATTTTTATGTCAATAGTCGAAGAATAGTCGACAATTGATAAGAGAAAAAAAAGAAAAAGAGTTTGACTAAAAAATAAAGCATAGAAAAAATTTTAATCTTAATTTTCTTTTTAATCAAGCGAGACTAAACGCTGCATGCAATTTGACTCCCATGCAAAAGAGATAATGAATTCTACGAATACGGATCGATATTCTCTTATGTCCGTTGTGTGTTTGTGTATGTTGAGATAAAAATAATAATATTCTTCTTTCACAGACTGGTTCATGAATGAGTGACGCTGCAAGTGGCTAATCTAGGATGCAGAAACATACGACACAATGTGACCAAATCCATAATTATAATTGGATTAAAAATCGAGAGGTCAATTATACGTATCTTCAGCATCTCATTATATGTCAGCAATATATGATTTTAAAATAAGACTTCAATTTTGGTAAATCCACCTATAATGCAATCTTTGAATTTTGTAGTCGATAATTAGCAGTGAGATAATGTAATTGTCGTGGTTTATTGGAAAAAAATAGAACTTGAAATTTTAAATGAGTCTTGTTTTCGTAGCTCCATAAATAAACATTCAATTACAAAAAATTCGTTAAAAAAACGATAATTATCTTTGAATTCTCATTAAATGTAAATTTTCAATGGGACTTTATTGTTAATGATTGAGTAAGAATAAATTATACAGATTATATGAGAAAGAAAAAATTATTTCAGATTCTAATCTTTGATCGAATGATGAACAATAAAACGATTCAACTGACACCTCGATATTTTATTAATTTCTTTTCAATTGGATTTGGTGAGTGGTTTAATATTCACATTATTCTCTATGAATATCTCAAAATATATCAGTGTATCTCAAACATTGGCAGGCCAAGAGTCTTCCGGTATTCTTAAATTACGTTCAATTCATCTGTTCAGCTAAACAACATTTTTTTTGCAGTAAGATGGAAAAAAAATTAATTGATAAATTATAATTTGTGATTTGAAATAATAATTCTACTCTCATCTGAGCGTGATAATAATTTTCTTACGTTCACAATTGACACTACAACAGCATTTGTAATAATAAATAAAAATGAAATTCAGTAGTCAAGTGATAAATCTTGATATGTTGATTGTATATTGAAATCATTTTTTCGGAAATATCTTGGAATCTAATGGAAGTACAGACATTTTTATGGCAATGAGCTTTGTAGTGAGGAATGAGATCTACAAATAAGTTCTTTATGGAAAATTCTGTATCTCTACTAGATTTCAAAATATTTTCAAAAAACCGAATTTAAAATCAAAAGTCGACTCATCATGTTTTACTACTTCGCTACTAGAATTATGCAATTGAAAAATTCTCTGTTTTATGCAGAGTAATAATAGGTGATTTCAAGCGAACATATGTTTGTTGTTTTTTCTTCTCGTGAATTAAATTACACAACACTTTAGCATGCACATTTAAAAAAAATTTCCGATTTTTTTTGTTTATTCCTTCATTGATTCCATTTAGTTTTTCTTTCCCCCTATTCAGGTTTGTTTGTGGTCGAAGAAAGGGAAAATCTTCATTTTTGTTGAATTGAAAAAACGAAAATACAGTATAATACCGACATGAATAAACCGAATAAAAGGCTACAACAGATTATTGATTGGAATATTCGATTTAAATTATGGTCCAAACTAAACTAAATCGAAATGAATGAATCACGGGTTTTTTCTTGTTTAAATTTTTTCGGGACGATAATCGATTACGTCTCACCTTGAATTTGCTCTGGCCCCAGCCTCATAGTCTGAGACACGCTGATATATAAAGTTTGATGATCTAAATTTGCTGAAATGAGAAGAAAAATTCAAATTCCGAACCCCAAAGTTTACGTTTGATTTTTACGATTTCATTCTGTCTGTTTCTTGCTATATTATTCTTTTTCCACTTCTGTTTTCACTTCATTTTTAATGAATAAAATGGACCTTAAGGAAAACTCTATACCACATCACCAAATCCTGACAAATGTATTAACTCTCATCCTATTTCGTCGAATGTCAATTTGAAAAAAAGAAAAAACAAAGAAATTGAAAAGGAATGGAAAAAAATCCTGTGAATTTTAAAGGAAAACATCTTACCTAATTATTCAATTATTGAAATAAAAAAATTCTAATAGTAATGTTATGAGACGCGAGCCACAATCACTAGCAGCTTTATATTAAATCACAGACAGGATGGTAAACGGAAATATGGACGGGGACGAGGAATCGAATGTGTGAGAGTAAAAGACTAGAGGAGAGAGAGAAAGAGAGAGAAAGTGACAAAATCCATAAAGATGAAACTTGAGTTATTGCATTAAATCACAAAAGTTTTTGCATCGAGAAAGAAACTGCTTTTTTTAAGAAAGAGCATAAAAATTGATATAATGGCTCACCCCCCGACAGTTTGAAGCTTCGTGGATTCAAGTTGACGGGCAGCTTCTTCTGTTCTCTTTAATAGCAAAACCTGTAAATATTAATGAAAATTAACTCCAAGAAATTTTGTAAATTCATTCAATTTATTGAAAACTTTTATGAAAATTTCGAGGACTTACCTTTTGTGAGAGATTACGAAAGTGCATTTCCTGAATCATACTACTGTGTCGGCGAATATTTTCATTTCTTGATATTGCCAGAAGTATTCCTCTGTCTGGTATGTATCGACAAACTGCTGCGCCTATCGCCTTTTGGAATTTTTTGTGTACGTTATCCATTTTAGCACTGCAATGAAATTCAAAAAAATTGATTATGTTCTATTGTTGATTGGTTGAGAGGAGAAAGGAATTTTCTATGCCAAATTGTTTTTCCATACAATGAATTTCGTCGCGAATGGAGGAAATTTTGTAATTACAGGCAGACGATTTCGCAAATATGTCGACAATTATTGGGTTCAAGAGAATTTATCAAGAGACCGGTTTTTTAGTCCGAAAAATTCTCTATAAAAACCGTATCTTAACAAGTTACATTGAACTCCCTCGCTTTCAAGTTATCTGCAAAATAGTCTCCATGAGATTAATGTTACTCATGTATCTTTACTAATTCATCATCAATAACATTGCTGAACAATTGTTTTTCTCAGTCTTCGATTCTGTAAAAATGTCTTTGGAATATCTTGATAGTTTATAAAAACGGCTTTAGAAAAAAACTCACAAATCTCTAAGTTCCTCAGGTACATCAATCTCGATCTTGTGGAAGGTATTTTTATCAATTGGTGGATTTGTATTTTTCATTCGTATACGTTCAACTGCAACAATTTCTGTGTAACTGTACTCCCATCCAAGATATTCAACAACTTGAAAGCCACCTTTGATCATCTGAAGAAGAATAATAATTCCATGTAATAGAATGAAGCTAAATAAAATTTTATAATTTTGCATTAAAAATAATTATTATAAAAGATTTGAAAATTACCTTGATGATCGCTTTCCACCAGCCACATGCTTCCTGATCATTGGCCCTCGAGTACACCTCAATCTCTTGATTCTCTTGAAAGTCTGGCTTTGGGCCATCTTTCATTGGTAGACGTACTTGAGCAAATGGAAACTTTGATTCTGGCTGCCAGCTGCAAGACAAAAATTTCAAAATTTCTTTAATTATTGAAAGTCAGAAAGAGTTTGAGAAAAAATGAACAAGAAATGGTCATTAATTATTGAACGAGTGAGAATGTAAGTGTAATTGTGTACTTGAAAATTTTAGAATCAACATTGAAATATGAAGACAAGAATATAAAATCACACATATAGATATATATGTAACGCGATGAAAAAAGAACAAAGGAATGTGACTCAACATTCTTTTGTTCTGTCACTTATCCCAATTTATGAAAAGAAAGCAATTGAATTTCTATTTAATTTATATTTTCTTTCAGCTTTGCAAAATTATTTTTGCAGGTTAAAACACAGCGATGAGAGCTCAAAGATCTTTTGTCTATACATGATTTTTAGGTGCATGTCTAGTGATATGAACGACTGATTCTTTCTATTAATTTGAATGTTCAAAATCAATCAACTCACTCATTATCAAAGGCCACCAATACTTCATCCTCGAATACATCAGTGACGTAGGCCTAAAAAATATTTTAAAAGATGGAAAAAAAGTGGATTAAAAAATTGGCCGACGAATTTTTGAGGTGAAAATGCATCAACATCCATTGCCGAGTGATTGAGTTTTTTTTTGTCGTTGGAAAAATTAATTCATAGCAGAAGAAATTTACGAGAAATTTAATTACAATTAAATATGGATAATTATGGATTTCCAACATGAATTAAATAATACTAATTAATGTATGAATTGTTTGGAATAAATAGGGATAAAAATCACGCCCTGTCAAATAGGGAGACATGGCGTCGTACAAGCCGCGCGTTACCCATACTAGGGGCTCATGTAAAGCCGTTAAAAAAATCCAAAAGTACATCGATAAAAATTGGAATAAATCAATGAATTAATTCTTGAAAAACTCATGATTTTATAACAATATAAATTAACATTAATTTTCTTATACTTATCACAGGGCAAACCTTATAATACGCTCCGTTTTCGCCGCATACTTCGACTGCGAGATCCTCCATCTTGCTTATATGTGTGACGGGACTCACCACGATCTGCACGAGTTGGCATCTAATACTCAATTCGTGTTTATCAACGAATTGAAGTTTTCATGTAATAGAACAGGCGACAGTAGAATAATCGGCGGGAACATTCATTTTTTCAAATTTGTTTTCGCTGAAGGCTGTTCTTCTTACACGTTTTTGACGTTTTCATGACAAGTATGGTAAATTAATAATATGATAATAGTGTTGATTTGTATTGAAATATTTTTATGGGAATCATTACATTTGAAAAATTATAATTCAGAGGTTATACTGATATTTGGAAGTTTCTTTATTAGAAAATCTTTATGAGAACTACATTTTTCTCTTTAGGTGAAACGTTCCGTGTTCACGGGTGTATTTATTATTCATTGTCTAAATATTGACTTTTCAAATTACGCACGAGGCGTTGAGCTTCTGCTTATTATATTTTCTTTTTATCGTTTGTTGTGAAAAACCAAAATTCTGTTAGATGGTAAAATCGCGAACATTTCATCAAGGAGGATTATGATTCCATGATGAAACAGAAATCGCCTCTACTAGCCATGTCGATGCTAAAGTCTACTGCTTTTATCTCCGGACTCCACTGGAGTCCATTCGTCGGACTTCAAACCACGTAAATTCTACCTGACCGTCATTTTACATCTTGGTCTGACGTCATTCCCGCGTTTCCCCATTGGTCCATTGGATGTGTTTGTTGACAATTTTATTAACGCGCGTAGGCGTAATATATTTCAGTACAAAGAGAAACAAACATTTTTGAAACTCCAGGTCAAGCTTAATTATACTGAGAAATTAAACATAATAAACTCAATATATAAATGAATTATTTCGGTCGGAAAATTATGCGAGTTTCTTTTTCCTCGCACTCATAGATATTTGACCTGGAAATTCATATAAGAAAAAGTAGGAACTACTTTTTCTGGCGCACAGTCGCTGTACGTGATGCGCAGTAATCAGCTGGACAGTGAGACGCCATTGCTTGTTGACCGACTAACTGTCAAAACCAAAAATTTTCAACTCAAATTGAGTTTTTAATTTATTTATGATCATCTTATTAATATAATAGTGCCAAGATTGGTTGATTAAGTGGTGTGAGGCGTTTTGGACGCATCCGGGTAAGTTTATCTATTATTCATTCATTATTATTCTTTTTTTATCGAAGCGTCAGTTCCATTGTACAGTGGTTGTTGTACTCTTCAATGTAGAAAATATTCAATGATACAATGTAAATTTCGATTCCTTTAAGTTTCTATCTCATTTTTCGAAGATTAACGATGAATCACGACAGTACTTTTTTTTTTTATAATTATGGGATGAAAAAGAAAAATTGAACTTTTCTATGGAAATTTTTGCGTTGAATTTGGTGAATCTTCTCGACAGACAACAAAGGCTTTCTCAATTTTGGCGTAATCAGTGGTGAAATCGATAAATACTTGAATATTATCAAACGAATTTTACGAGAGATGATTCAATTCAGCAATATAATTTTATATTGCGGATGAATTAGAAAAAGAAAATTGCATCGTTATGTTAAACGTTTTCCGTGCGTTTTCACCTCCGATATTTTTTCAAGAACTTTTTTGTCAATAATTCAAGGTTTTTACTCTGTGCTAATAAATTGGCTAAATAATTTATTATTATTATTATGTCAATATACTCTTCACCCAGGAGCGAGCTGAAGCATCAAAAAAGATAACATTTTTTTAAGCCTTGGAATTTGGTGAAAATGAGCAAGTTTGAATACAAACATATTTAGAATTTCTTTTGTTTCGAATTAGAGACTCATTCTCAAAATCAATGAAGCGAAGAAATGAAAGAAGAAAAATAATTGGAGGATCAAGCAAAGAAAATCGAATAATTCAAAATATTTCCGGGAAATAAATATTACGAATGATTTTTCTTCAATTTAGTTATTTCTAGAAAATGAAAAAAATGTAAAATATCAGTCATATAAAATGTTCCTCAAGTGACTGTTTGATAAACATTCAACAGATAACTTTTCATTAATATTCAATTTTTTTTTATAACTATGAACGAAAAGAAAGAAAAATGGGATCATACGTGATCGATCCCATTGCGAACCATCACCAATTATTCATTTCACCTTTGTCTCAAGGTCCCCTCCCCCCTCCAATTCTTCTTCCCCTCTGTGTCACGATTCAATGAGCAAGCCTATGCCTCTTTCGAATATTTTCGTCCATTTAGCACACTTATACAATCGTGACACAGTTACAGCACTGATCAACATAGTAATTGATTCTTTTTGAAAAGCAATTCAAAAACCCTCAGTTTTTTTTTATGAAAAAAAAATCTTTAAAAAATCTCAAGTCTCTTGCTAATTTAAGAAATGATTATTGGAATGTAATTTTAAAAATGTACATCCAAGGAAGAAGATAAAATTAGAAAAATGAGAATTGAAAAATCATCTTGCAATGGATATTCGTAAAAGAATCCATCAGGAAAAATCGGTAATTTCTTGGCAATTAAAAATAAAATAAATAAATAGCGATCGATTTTTTTATGAGAAGGATATTGCGTCAGCTGTGCGTGCGCGAAGTGGTCAAATTTGGAGTACCAACTGCGCAGCGGCTTGGTCACGTAGTTTCAACCAATGATAAACGTTTAACTCTACAAACACAGATATACACACAGATGAATATTCCCATACAATAGAACAGTAGATTCCAGTCAACGACTCGTGGAGAGCGCGTCCGTTCGCACGTACGCTCCTTTTGGAGCTCAAAATAAAAATTCTTCACACAAAAAGAATTTGAAAAAAATCAAATTATTTTTCTTAAAACTGTAACTGTTGCTACCATTGATTAGCTTATTGGTATTTCTCTCTTGTGTGTGATTTTAAGTGGAAATTTGACTGCTGAAGCAACTAGTCATCAAAATTGCTTCCCGCCAAGGACGAATTTACAATCAGAATTTTTTATTATTTTTTTCCTTTTTCTCGAAGTAATAATTCAAATCAGTGAGGTGATCAATAGTATTTATTAACTTAATTTATTATTATTACGGTAATTTAATTCAATTAACATCGGACATTCCATCGAATTGAAGTGTGCGTCACATAACCAAGAAATACGTCAATTTTACAATAAAACGGAACAAAGAAACTTCGAGACTGATTAATTTTAACGGAAAAAAATTAAATTAAAAAACCAACGAGATTATTTAACGGATAAATCTTTCGAGAATATTCAAAGTTATTAAGAAAACTTCAATTCTTTCATCCTATCACGATTGCATCAGATCTTTTTCGAGTTTTTGGAGCACTCATCTGACATTTGTTGCATCAGATAATTCAGACAATACTTCAAGTACAAAAAAATTCAGGGATTTTATTGGAAGAGTTTATTACTGTGATAATTAAACAATTTTTGTAAGTATTTTTTCAATGTTTCTTTGTTTAAAATTTATTAGTTGTGATTTGCGGTATTTTTAATTTTTCATGAATATTTTTTTTTTAATTATCAATTTCTTTACTGAATAATTTTACGCTCATGATTTCAATTTCTTTTTGAGGTTTGGAATTCATGTTTTAAAAAATTGGGAGGATCATTCGTAATTCTGAGGGTGTGAAGAAAGTTCTAGAATTTTTCAAATTATTTTTCACCCATTTCTTCTGGCATTTTTCCGGAGTTTTTCATGCGTAAAAAAATGTGGTTTTAATGGTAATTTTGTACGTAATTCAGACATGTTAGAACGTGTTTCCAACTCGTTCAGACTCGTGCGATTATACCGTCATCAATCACTAACACATCTATCCAATCCCGGTATTTAATTTACGCGATGAAAATGTGTGGGTGTAATAAACTAACACAGAGATCGGAAAACTTGTAAAGAAGATTTTTATCAATTTTCTCTTTCGGTATTCGGTAGTTCCGTAATCGGTTTTTAATGCTCGGGCAATCTCGGTGCTCTAATGACCTCTTAATAACTTTTCATTATTACAAACACTTTGACGATTATTATCTCGTTGAGAATTTTTTTTTTCAAACGTTGAGATAATTTTTTTAATGGAATTTCCACATTGATGAATTAAGAGGAAATTAGGTAAATTTTATCATTGGAAAGTTATTATTTGGGACGAGTATGGAGTAAGGTGGATCTCCATCGAACATCATTAAGAAAGTTTTCTCAAATTAATTTTTGGATTTATTGTTGTTTATTCTGAAGCGATTTCGGTATAAAATTTCATAAGAGCGAGATACAAATATTTTTATGGATATTTCTAGAGAATTAATTCCATATGATGATCATCAAATGTTATCTGTTAATTAATTTGAGAGTATCCTGGAAATTATGAGATTCAGGAGAAATGATCAAAAGATCCTTTTTTTAGCGCATCAAGAAATAAACAATACAACTTCCGTTAACACTTGACAACTCAAATGGGTTTATTCAACTTTGATCTATCACTTTTCATATCATCTCTATCAATCTAACGAAGATCGCGGAATTTTTACAGCAAAAAAAAACATGCGATTTTTTTCCAACAAAGAAAATTCATGATAAAAATTTCCATATCTCCCTTGAACGTAGAATTCACAAAAATATTTAACGGAATAAAGTTTTTATATTCCATTGGAAGATTAATTTCTTTGCACCTTCTCTTATCTTCAAAAGCAATTGATCCTCAAAAAAATTCTAATGAAATGAGTTTATCAATGTTCGAAAAAGAAATTTACATGAATCCGATGATTTAGAATCATCAATCATTTTTATCCACTGGATTACGTGACGAATCCCACGTTCCCCCACTTATTTTCCACTGTAAGTACGTCAAGTGAAAGGAAGAAAATTTTGTTTACTGTTGTTTGTTGTTAACCATTGAAGGCCAAACAACTGAAAAATTGTATAAAACGATTACAACGAAACTCCTCTTGTCAGTTAAAGAACGCATTTGTTTTGATCATTATTTAAATACGATCGCTTCATCTTAAGAAGTTGAATATGTGTTATTTATTTATTCGTTAACCACAAATAAATTGATTCAGTGAGATTACTAAGTCTCCCAGATAACAGTTAATGATTTGAAGGAAGTACTGTGGACTTATATCACTGTGTAGGCCGTCTATTGTTAATACAATGAGTATCTTAAACCCCACTACTTGTTTGATGAAGAATTTAATGAAAATCCTGTAACAGTGTTAATAGCCAGACAGTGGTACTTGAGACGGTACTTGAAACTCGATTAATAAAAGAGAGAGACTTTAAGTGTAAGTGGAATAAAAATATACGACAATTGTGTTTATTTATTTCACAGAACACTGCGTTCTACTTTTTTTCATTCCGTGACGAAGGAAAATTCATTTGATAACAAAAAAAATTTCTGCCATTTGAAGATATGTCGAAATTTGACGATGAAATTTTTTTTGTAATTCATTTTTTTATTGAAGACAATCAGAGCTACAAAGAAGGTCATTACAAAAATTACTCTCTTTCCCGTCAATTCAGAGTTATTTCACAAAAATCAAATGAAGAATTTATTTTTTTCATAATTATTATTTTTTTTTGGTTCTGAAATAAAATAAGCTCCCTTCTTCCTTTCGCTGTTAAACCATAAACTCATTTTTACTTGATAAAAAAATAGAGAATCCGGAAATTAATTGAAATTGAAAAAACATTAGACTAGAAATCAAGTTCAGTATTTTTATGTTTCTTTTCGAGTCATTCGACGAGAGAATAGCTGCATGACGTCACTGCTATCTCTCAAGCCTATTTTTTCACGTTGTTGAACTTGCGTTATTTTTGGATGACTAGGAGAGATAAATAACATACCCCTGATATCACCAAGTGCGCAAGAAGAATTTTGGAAAAACAGAAGAAAACATTTGATAGTGAAAAAGTAATGTAATAATTATATTTTATTCAAAAAACCTTGGGTGCACACATTCACTGTCCTGTTGCGGGTAATTCTTCGATGTTAATTCTGGCCTTGATGTTTGCTCTCTTTCTATTTCCCTTTCAAGGCCATTCTTTTATTAACTTGCATTCTTCAATTGATTTTTCTCGTCTTTTATAATGTTTTTATCGGTATTTCTCGATTTATGAATTTTTCATGTAAACAGGATCTTCGAATTGAGTTTTACCAAGACTGTCGAGATTGTTTTGTTTGTAAACACATGAAGGCAAATATTTCCTTGTGATTTTTTTGGTCTCGAATCTTCGACGGACGATAAAAAATGTGAAGATTTTTCAATTCTTGTTAAAACAAAAAAAATAAGCATTGTTGCATCACGCAAATTCTATTTTTATGCCTCAAGAGGACAGACGTCTGTGGTCATCTCATATTTTTGACAGATAGAATTGCAAAATTGTGGGAGAAATAAAAACAAAAATTATCAATGATAAATCTACTTTTTTTAAACTTAATTGAATGCTGATTTTTCAGTAGTAATATGTTTTAGTAAGAAGAATTGAAACAATGGGAAAAAAATATCGCTCTTAAATTCAGAGATAATTTATGACAATTGAAATTTCAGTGAAGTTCATCACTGAATCAAAAATGTTGGATATTGTTGCGAAGGAAATACAAACTAATGAAAAAAATAGTAACAATAGCTTATTTTAATGAGAAAATAAATCCTCCACGGCCTCTTGAAATATTAATTAAAGAAAAAAAATCAATAAGTAAGATTAACTAATAGTTTTGTCAATTTAAATCTGTTACAGATACCAGGCTAGCCAGCTGGGCCATTCTTGTAGTGTGACTAGCGATTACTCGCAGACCATACTACACTTCACCATCCTAAAACAAGTGACAGCTATCACAGTATAGTAGTCACACCTGTAACTACTCCAATAAAATTTATTGAAGAATCAGCTGGTCACACATGGCAGGAATGGACACGTCGGGCTCGCCTGTACCGGATGCAATCCACTCTCTTCTTGAGCAGCTCCAAGAGGCGCTGGTACTTGAGGTCAAGTATCAGCCAAACCTCCAACTACCTATAACCACCCAAGTAAGTAATAATTAGAGGAAGGTGGGGTAAAATGGACACACCCTAGTTTTGATGTTATATATTATGAAAATTGCAAGAAATGGAGGGAAATATCAAAGATAGGTTTATTTTGATCGTTCCATTAGAAAGCTGAGGAAATTTCAAGTGAAAAACATGTGTAAAAATTAATTTTTTTGATATTTTAGAAAATTCGAGTTTTCTGGTCAAGATTTGAAGGGGTCCCC
>JABSMS010011126.1:0-13393 GCA_018902275.1 Aleiodes sp. PSUC_FEM 10030003
CTTATACACTTTTTCAATGGGAGTGAATCTCGTAAAAAATTACCACTCGCAAGTTTGGAATACAGTCGATTCTCCATATAAGATAACTCGATATGGATAATTCCAGTTTTCGACAATTATCTTCCAACTGTTTATATAAGATAAGTGTAAGTTCAAGAAAAAAGGGCTAGCTTCATTTGATTATTATTTTTTATTATTTTTATCATTCCACTCCATTTCGTTTAAGATTAAGAAAAAGATATTTCATTTTACTCGAAAAATATCACTTCATGAATTTACTAATTTTTTGTGAATCAACAAATAAGATTTTTCTAAAAATATGATTTTCCACATAACACATTTCTTTTATAGGGGAGACCGGGACAATATCGGGTATATTAAAATTGTCTATTTTTGTTCTCAATGAAACTTTCTCAACCTCGAAAATGATTGACTTCATTCGAATTTAAAATTGAATCATCGGTATTGTAGGAATGTAGACGGTTACACATGAATTATCCACTCAGTAATTGAATAGTAACTGGATAAGATCATCAATCCCTTCGATGAAAAATGGGAGGGAAGGGTTCTTATAAATTGCACATTTTTTTAAAGAACCCGAAATACTTTTTTTCCGTTCGGTACCCACTTTTTCCCCCTAATCATAAAAGAATGGAATATTCCCCTGGGAATGGTCTCAACGCATTATGGGAGTTTTGATTGAAAAAAAAATTAACTTTTTATCAAGGGTGAATTGTTTTTGTGTATCCCATTTTGCCCATTATTTTATATTTTTCATTCTAAAAAGATATTCAGCCATTATCTTATAGAAAGTCTCAAGATTCGTTTTTCCCTCCGTAGTAAAGCAAGTAAAGTGGAGTTAGCCTAATTCGTAGAATTTTCCTCTCCTCCGGCCCCTGCACTATCGTATACAGAGAATCGAATGTACCAGCATTCGATTGAAGTCGATAATTTTTTAAACTGTTTAATCCATTGGAAGATATCGATGGTTATATGCGATCTGTCTTGATCTATTCGCCATCTATATGAGGAAAGGTGAATGGCATCGCAGCAACTTTTCTCTTAGTATAATGAAAACAGTGATGAATGTTAGATTGAACAATTAATTGATTTGTCTCTTTCTCTTTCCCTCATTTGTTTCAGTTCACGAAGCAAACAATCAATTGATGGAAGCAGGCGAAATTGAAATTGGGGTTCATCAGATTGTGAGACTAGAAAATTTAATTTTTCATGGTAAGTTCATGAATTTTTATCTCTCTCTCTTTTCATCTCTGCCTCGATACTAATGAATCAAAAGAATGAGCCTGATTCGAGAATATTCAATTGATTTTCCCTCATGTATTTCAATTTTGATTGAATGAACTTGAGAATGGCGAATGAAAATGAAAAAAATGTGGAAATTGGAGAAAAATCAGAGGAGGGTAATAGAGTACTGCCATGATCCGAAGTTTAATCGCATTCCCACGCTTGCATGCTTAGCGTGTCTCGTATTTTCACTCGTCACGTAAAGCTCCGTGAGAATGGCATTAATGGGACATTCAAATCACTGATTTGATCACAAATGAAATTGCTGCGCAGGCTTCTGATATATGTAAAATACAACGAAATTTCGATGAAGCGAATGTGTATTTATCATAAAGAAGTGAAAATAGTGAAAGAAAGAGCAGCACAGTATATTTTCTATTGTTGACGAAAGAAAACCATAATGTATACAATAGAAATAGATTTGAGAGTGGATGAAATGAAAAAAAGGTTCAACTGTTCGTTCATTGTTCTCACCAGCGTCTCTGCTCAACGTTAATCGACATCATTTAAATCCAGTGGATGCGCCCTTTGTTCATAGTGGCTTTTCGCATTGTGTACTCTCTTTTCCTCCTATCCCATCACGCTTTCTTCTATTTCCGTCAGTCATTGTTAAGATTACATCGTGGCCAGTGCTTCAATACCCTATCTAGAGAATTTGACAGAATGAAAACGAAGAGAAGTGAAAAAACTATCCAATTCTGGGTTTTATTCAGCCTTTTATCATCTTCTAAATTGAGATGTCTTCATGTATTTTATAAAATCCTATCCAAGGAAATTTTTCATTTGGTAATCTAAATTCGTTCAAGACGGCTGATAATTAATCAGTCTATATTCGAAGGTTCCCATCGATCCATGACTGGAATCATGATAACGAGAATTAATCGCAAAAAATATGTCAAATCACACAGAATCCACTGTGCAAGATACATGCACAGTTGTGCATGACTCATGCACTACGATGCTCTGCCGTCTGAGTACGTTTAGTGCACGAGTCATACACTATTCAAGCAGAAAGTATGTGCTTTTTTTATCGCCAAAGTTCATTGGGTGCATAATTCATACGTTATTTAAGCGAATATCAGTATTTTTGTGCAAGAACGACGACAATGTTTGTGCTAAGGACAAGTAGAGGAGAGCAGGGCCAAATGTACTCCCGGGGCAAAATGGACCCCCCAATTTTTGTTAATTCAATTTAAAAATAATGAAAACTGTCATTACAGTTCGCAATTTTTTTTCAATTAATTTCGCCGATTTGATTGCATGAATTCAGTCCAAATTATTTCATCCGCTCAATGTAAAGTAAGGACATTGATCATGTGTATTTCATTTCATCTAATTTTGCAGAGACTGAAAATGATGTGCCCCTTAATTAGTGACGAAATTATACTTGAGAAATTGTTCGAATTTTTGAATGAACACTGGGATTTCCTTGAATAATAACATTATTCTACTGAGTTGGAAATCTGCTTCGCTTCTCGTAGAGGAGTGAATCACGGGAAAGAGAGTGCAACTAAGAATAAGCATTAAAGAATGAGAGAACTTCAATAGGCAAGCGTTAGACTCCATAGAATTTAGAAGCTGGAGTAATTGGGAAGTCGAATGACACCTCTCGCCTGTACACTTATCCACGACCGACCGCTTCAGAGTTGTTCACTCGCTGTTCTGTAACAGTGCAATCTCCCTCATCATTCGACTAGGTGCTAACACATACAGTCTATTTCTCTTTGCACTCGTATTGAACTCACTCAGTGTACCAGAGAGTAGTTGAACGATCACAAAACCCGATGAAGTTACGATAGCAGGCCACTCGACTGACTGACGAAACTCGTTGAAAAACGTAAAATAACGAACAAATTCTCTGTATTCCTTCATCGATATCTACAGATATACGAATGAAACGCTTCCGAGGTCGGTAGTGAGGTGCACAGGGTTACTCATCTCTAGTGGTCTCTCCTGCCACTTCGAATTCCCAGGGCTATTCCTTTGATGTTTCGTGATAGTTGAACCTGAACTTTTATCATCGAGATGAACCCACTCTTCGATGAGAAAAGGGCTCAAAAAATTATCAAGCATTGAAGAAGGATGTTTATAAAATTGGTCAAAATTATTGTTACATCGGATTCTTTAATCCGAATTTTCCTTTCAAATATGTTCTTTCTCAGAAAAAATAGAATTTGAATATTAGTGAACGATTCGTTATTCTAATTGAGGAGACCACTGATGACAACTGTTCATCAGCGCCATTATCGTAATTACACCTTTCGACCACCTAACATCCAATAATTAGATTGAGAACCTAAAATAATTAAGTTCTAAAAATGTTTGACTGTAGATGTACTATTCTATAAATGTACATTTAATTTGTATGTTCAAATAAGTGTAGAATTTAATATAAAATCAAATGAAAGCCTGAACGTCTTAGTGCCGTAATATTCCATAATTATTTCACTTTTTCCCACGGTCAATGAAGAGAGCATATTGAACAACAATTCCACTCACAAACAGCTTCGGGACTTTAGAAGATTGTATGAAAAATATGAAAGCCATCTTACACAAAGTTTGAAGATGTTATCAACAAAAGCCTTCAATTCCTCATTCCATAACATTCGTCAACGAGAATCCTCACGTACTCGATTCTCAGGCCCTGATGAAATAAATTGCTTGGAAGCATCTAGGTTCCCCCTAGTATCCGGCAATTTGCCATACCGCGATGGTTGCTCCGCGTATGCCACCATCGATCCTATATGTGTAAGCCCCCCCCCCCTCCCAACGATCCCCCCTCTCTTCTATTCACGTGAATTTTCTTTCGTCGCACGTACAGTCTGTCAATTTAACGTCGACGAAGAGGCGTCTCATCTCCTCCTACGAATCACTCTTTCTCTCCCTTTCTCTTCTGTACCTTCTGGTGACTACTTTTCTGAATTCTCCTTTATATATGTCGATTCTTTTGTACGAGGAAGCGCGTAAGAGCAACGAATCAACCTCCTATCAATACTTCGCACTGGTAAAAGACGAGGGTGTACATTGAACAATGAATTACATGGAGGGAAGCTTGACGTCATGGTGCTATATTGTGTACAACGAGTAATATTAGAGTCCACTCGAGACACTCTGGTGATGAATAGAATAAGATGGAAAAAACCGAATGACGCTAGTTGGTAAATGCGTATCACTATATGCGTGTACAGACTTAAGAGTTGGTAGAAAGTAATAACTCTGATTTCAAAAGGCTTTCATTTCACATACACATCCCCTTTTGCTTCTATACTCTCAATACTTTGAGCACCGGATTTTCTCGAAGTAGCTATCTCTATTGACGTCAACGTGAAAATATGGTCAATAATAAATAAAAAAAATATTGAACGTTAATTATTGTGATTTTACTCCAGTCTCATTCTGCTGTTATCAGATAGTCCATATTATTGACGCACGTCGAGGATTTTTCAATTTATTGATATTTGTCAACTACTAATGTTGAGGTTAACCTTTGACGCCAATGGATAATGCTCTACAACTGTCTAATAAGTAGTATAATTTGTCGGCAGGGATGACACATAGTGGAGTTGAAATTAGTTTTCGCACCCGAGTGAATTTGAAGTGCCCCAAGGGATTTTAGCTAGTATGAGAGTCCGCGCTGACAGCGTGAGAGAGATGAGAAGAGACTGGAAAGATGGGAGGCCATAAGAGAAAGTGAAGGTTACTCTAAATTAATACAGAATTTTAGAGATGGATTCACTCATCACTCCATCGTTTTCACCTGTGTCATTCCAATACTTTACCCTGTCAACCTAGAATCCTTGAACTAGGATGTGATAGTGATGTAGAGATAACATGGAGTTCTTTACAAACAAAAGGCATTCTTGCCTCTCAACGTATATGCTGTTGAGTATCATGACAAACTGTATTTTCAGTATACCAAGAGAATTATAATGGAAAAGTTTCTCTGAGCTTTTAACCTGCGATATGAATTCTCGAGTAACAAGTTAAATTTCAACTCTTCCAGGAAGCACCGTGATGTTTGCCAAAAATGTAAAGTTGGTAGTCATAAGTTGGAACCGTGTTCTGGTTACTTTTTTCATTCTTGATAGATGTATTATCCACTTTTATTTCAATTTCGCAAATGTCTTCACATCGTTCTCTTCTTCGTTCCAATTCTTTCATTTTCGGGATTTCATGTCTGCAGTATTGATGAATGTATCTTTAGCTGTGTAACTAACAGTATGAACGTCATTTTCTCTGCCTTTGCTTCTTGATATGTCAAACACAGTATGTCTAACATGGAAAGGGCAGGTAATCAGCTTCACTTTGACGACAGTTTACATGTACGCGCGTATGTTAACAAAAGTAAAGTTGAGAAGGTGAGCCTTTCTGCTTTCGACCATTATTTAGAAACTTTCGTGGAAAGTTCAACAATTGCAGGATTCTCAGTTCCCTCAAAAACTACACATGCACGTCCAACCACACAGTAAAGGTGGAAGTCACACCGTTTTTCAGTACTTTGAACCACAGTTGGCTAACCTTTACAATGTTATATGGACGTGTGGTAGGCAAATGCAAATACTGACTTACACATTATTTTACGTGCGGCCCAAATTTCTGCCATTCTATGCTTCACCTTTGATTATTATCATGTTTCTAATCAGGATATTCATTTTCCCTATAAAGCTTATCGCTAAAGTGAATCGAATCATATATGAACAAAATCTCATAATATTGCAAGTTAATCTATTCCTAATCGTGTTATATACTGAATTGTTAATTTCTCAGTGAATTAAATTTCGAAATTTCAAGAGACAACTTCAAATTTTTTTATCAATAGAATGATTAATATTTCATGCATCACAAAATTCACCGGCATTAGTATGCTCACAGCAATTGTATTATCTGTTCCTGCTGTCGCACAGAATCGCTCGAATTCATCTGATATTTCAGGCTTGGAATGGAACTGATACACAAACGGAAGAGGAAGAAGCAAAAGAACGAGGCTGAGAAAGATATTAAAGAGAAGAATTCATAGCCATGATCCTCTTTCCATCTCCGTCGTTCCGTTCGGTGTTTCTCATCGATTTTTCGCACCGACCAAGGTGCAAAGGCTTCAACGAGGTCCGGAATTTAGTTTTCGAAGGAGACCGCGCTTTGTCGGTCTCAGTGCACGTTAACCATCAAAGGCCATCCGATCGCTTCCACTTACCCTTCGCTTTTACTCTTCAATGCTTTTCTGATAGGTTAAACAAAACATTGAAGTACCTCTGCTGTTGTATTCCCGTGTTATGATATTATAGGTGAAGAGAGCTTGTCGAATTACAAGCAGCTTTTACAATTCTCCGTACAATGAACATGAGAGTTCAATCAATTTCAATATTATTACGAAAGCTCATGGAGAATCATTCAATTTTTTTAAATAATTATCCTATAATGGGAAATAGAAGTTCAGTATAAATTAGCGGTTGATCACAGAAAGAAAATAATCTTACTAAGAAACAAATGAAATTAAAGTGGAAATAACCTCTTGCAATGAAGATATAACTTTTTTATCGAATTCCATAGTTTCCATAGAGGCAAAGAAAACTTCAATACCAATCACGTATCTCGTGAATGGTATCGATAAGCAATCTCGAACTCATCGAGCATGTTGACAGTGTGTCATAGTCCTTATCGGTTAGATTTCACAACACAACTGTCGAACATTTTCAGAAGAAATGATATTTGATATGGTACTGTTAGAAAGAGCCTTGATCGCCATTCACCTCATATCTCCAACTCATTTTTTTAGTAGGGGGAAGCTGATGAATCATCCGCGTGAGCGTAAACCGAGAGAGATATCGAAAAGTAACGTAGAAAAAGGAGTGTATGAGTAAACTGATATGTTTCTGTTTGGTTTCAGTTTTTTTTATTGATTTCTTTTGGTAAATTTATTCCAGCGATTGTCAGTTCTTTTACTGAATAAACCCTTTTCAATCCGAGAGCGGTGAAAACCCTCTTAGACGTTGTTGAGGTTGGCATTTACATTGGGGATACTTTCCTTTCTTTATCCAGCGTGGCTCTATTTGCGATTCGATGAATAAAACAGACAAAGGGAGGAAGTAATTGCCATTCTCTGTGGAAATCTCACGAGAGCCATTTCGATACTGGTATGCGATGGGAAATTTCACGGATTACAAAATACGCCATTTGTATTCACCACAAAACATATACAAAATGTTATATATGCTGAATGACCAGTAACGCGAATGGCCACACATATTATTCAATGTAAAATAAAATGCATGAGGGGTTGTATCCAAACATGCATACATTTATTGGTCGTATAATCGGAATAAACGAATTAACGAAATGCAATCGTTACGCTCTTATTAATCCTCTGATTCATAAATCGTTGATTCATACTGTCGACCTAATTTTACATGGAGCATTGTTTCATTTTGATCTATGTAGCACAAAGCTACTCATTCATAATCTATTGCTATTATCTATTATTAGATTTTCCAATGAAATAGAATTAATTATATCCAGCGATTATTCTCTGGCGTTATAATGAAGTATGAATCAACCGTAATTCTGTACTCCTTATAGTAAAATCATTGAAATACACTGCTTTTTAGGGTATATCAATTATTTATTAAAAATATTTTGGAAACCAATTCTGACTCCTCCAAATCAGCAAAGTATTTTGGGAAAACTTTCATTTTCATCAAGATAATTCCCAGAATAAGATATCAAATAATTATAATTTGGTAATGATTGATTGAGCAAACTGATTACTCGGAGCTAACTAACTTACGTCATCGATTCTGGTTTTGGACGTAAATAGATCATTCCTCCACGTTATTACATTAAAAAATTACCTTAGAATATAAAAGGAGGTGCGAAATTAAAAAGAATTCCTTGAAACTTTATTACTCCGACCCAACTCGTGGAGATATCTTGTATTTCTGAAGAAAGTATTAACGGAATTTATTCTCTCAACTTGTCACGTCCAATTGTGAAAGGAAATTCTGAAAATTTCGAAGTGGCGTTCACATTATTGCGGAAAAAACCAATTGAATTCTCGACAATTTTTTGCTGTGGACAATTCTAGTTAAAGCTTCGTCTTGCTTCTTCTCCAAAACCAATTTCAGTTCCTACTCTGCTTTTTTTCTTTTATTTTCTTTATTGAAGATAGAGTGCAAGTTCGTGATTCGTGGCCATCGATCAGGTCATGTCAGAATTAGTTCCATTAACTCGAGACGAATTATCGTTGCACGCGCAGAGACTACACAGTTAGGTAGATGCAGCTATGAGAGTTCAGGATTTGATAGAGGTTCAAGGAGTGTACGCCAAGTACAGTGAAGTTGCATAATTCATCCTTCTCGTAATATCGTACGAGGGTCTCAGCGCACGGTTTACACCCGCGCCATATATTTCTTCCAGAAAGCATAAAACGATGGGGAAAAAGTGCTCATTTTTTTTTCTTCTTAATTCAACGAAAATAGAAAAAAAATGAAGGGAAATAGGAGAAAAACGAATTTGCGAGTAGAATTAAAAATGAAAGAACAAAACAAGAACTAACGAATCCCCGTGAGCTTCGCGGAATCTCTGAGGGAGAGAAGAAAAACAACCATAGTGAATGGACTGTACGAAACCACGGTGGAACCCTGCCAAGAATCTCGTTGGCATGGATCGTTGAACAAATAAAAATAATGAAATAATGAAAGTTGTAGAAAAATTCAGGGAAGGTATTTCATGACTTTCTATGGATCTCTGAGCTGTGTAATTCATTTTACGTTCAACCGTGTTAATTATATTTCTTTTTTTCACAATCTGTACCTATTTGCTCTATTTACTTAGAAAAATTATTTTTTTTGAGAGAAAGAATAACGCTGGTTTTTGCAATTCATTTTCAAATTCAATTAACTTGTCACTATTTTCATTCTTGCGTCCCCCAACTACTATGAAAAGAGCTTAAGGTGAATTTTCTAATATTCTACAAGAGATAAAGTAGAAAATTTTTTAAAATCTGATCCATTTCTTCTGACTTGTGAAAACCCTTAATCTTGCGATTTCAAGACATACTGAGGTTTATGACTGGGATTTTCTTTACGATTCTTCATTTTTCTCTCCTTCGTCTTGTCGTTTTTCTTCTCCATTCCCCAGCTCCGGGGTAAACGTGACTGGCATTCGGATTTTCTTCCGCCCTTGGGTCCCGCAACTGGAAAATAATAAATATTAATATACTTCTCATTCAATTCACCGATTTGACATACTTTCTTTGCGCTACGAATTCCAATTTTCTCCAGTATTCTACTTCTAATCATGATTAACATAATGAATGTAATGATTTCTATACATTGATAATGTAAATTAGCTTTAATCCTCTGATTGATGGAGTTAAATCCATTTCAATCAGTATAAATTATTCTCTTTATCATTTCCAATTTAATGAAACAAATAGCATGATAAAATGGATGGATGATTGCTCTCTATTTATTCAATAATAACATCAGCTCGAGTGTGATATCATGCTTTTAATTAATTATGTGATGGATTTGATTAAAAAAAAGTTATTATCCAACTTCTGTTTGTAATTACAGAATTCATTATTATTATTAATTAAAAATCACGTTGTACATAAAAGTTCACAATATTGCGGTCAAATAATGACACTTAATATTCAAGCGTCTCAAATTTCCAATATTTTCTTCAACTTTCAACAAATTGTAATTACATTTCGTGTGCATCAAAATGAAATCTAAAAGCTTTAATGTAAAGAGACAATGGAACGAGCGTTGCACATTCAAAGAACTTAGTTCTCACAATGATTCATTGTGCACTCTATGTAATTTCGTGCCATCCAAGTTTTAACATAAATAAAGCCTACAAGTATCGCAAAATCGTGTGCTCAGTAGCGGGTGGGTAAATGCACACCTTGGCCAAAAATGATGGTGCGCATCACAAAGTTTCACACAATACTGTACACTGAAAATTTTATGTACCATACAAATGTTCCTGGGTGTACGTCACCAACATCTTTTTGGACTTACCATTATGGCAACCTCAAATCTTTTCTTAGGTAGCATCTCAGTCCCACAGAGTTACGGTACTTAGCAATTCTAACCAGGTGAATTTCTACCTACGTTTCGCAATAAATTAGTTGATCTAAAATTGTTTTTTTATCTCTTTCGTTTTTCATTCAAACTTCATCTTCTGTTTCACTTTATTCTAATTTTTAATGGAAGTAAATTGGATCAGTAGCATAGTTAAGCTGGTTTCGTCTTCGTATTGCTGATCTTGAAGTAAAATGCAATTTCCCTAAAATTATTAGTATTCTGTTGAGTATTCAGATTTTTGATGCATAACAAAGAAGAAAATTATTTATCCATTCTCTATATTCTGAGCCAATTGTTTCGATGTTCTCAAGTAATTCCAAATATCTGCAAACATTATCGCATAATGAGGATAAGCAATTGCCAAGTCTAGGACAAACATATCCGCTATCTGTTGAATTAGGGAAAAATCACCTGACAGAAACGTCATGGATAAGTGCAGCTAATGAATTATAAAAGAGATGAGTGAAGAACTGCAACTATTTCAATTCAATTGTTCGTAACAGGATCGTTCATTTCTGCGTTATTTTTCGATTGAAAATCGAAACGATTTAGGAGAGGCTGATTTCCAAGCCAATGGATGTACTTTTATTGGAATTTTCGACTGCCTATCGTGAGCCACACCATGCATCGAATACGCGGCAAAAACGAGGTAAAGAAAAAAGAGAATAGTGGAATAGCAGAGAGGGTTTCAAATGAAACAAAGAATTTTTTAAAAAACCGTAGCCGTTTCAATTCAACCGCGGGGATCTCTTCGTACCGATGCGGGGAGAATGTGTGCGCACGTGTGTAAAATTGGGATCATGGGTATGCAACTGACCATAAGTACAAACACAACCAAAACTAATGATACACATGATTCGTGAAAATTTCTAGCATTTGCAAATTGACTTTTACAGTTTTTTTTAATTTGACAATTTGGAATTATCTTCAATAGTGAACGATTATAGTTAAATTTAAAAGAAGTTCCATTTCTCTCTACACCTAGTTGACACTAAGCTATAATTCTCTGATAGTAGACAGTATGCAACATCTAACGTCACTTTACTGTACAGCTTCTCCCCTGAGATTACATAATTTACATGTAGCTGACATGTTCACAGCTGCCAGTTTGACGCAATGTGCCAGAATTCACACTACAATTCCATATTTTCGTCTGATTGAATTTCGAACCTTTATTCTTCGGTTGACAACATTAGGAAACTCTAAATCTCCGGAGTGCGCTGGAATGGAACGAAATTTATTGGAATGACTCTCTTAAATTTTTTAACGCATATCTCTTTTTCTCTTATTCGTTTTTATCGCATCCTAGAAGTCTAAATCTCAGTAGAGTTCGCTCGTTACGTGATATTCCTGAGTTATCGTGAGATAATAACCCATAGTTGCAATATTATATCTAATAACAGAACTGTCTCTGATCTATTACGATATTTCCTATTGCGTCGATGAGATATTGTAATTATTTCTCAATTGAGAGACAAATAATTTCAAATTAATTGTAGAATCAATTGAGAACGAGTATGTAGCTTGGACCTGCGGCAATCGTTACTTACAATCTAGATTAATTCAAAAAGTTTCGATGTAAAGATCAATAGAACAATTCATTAAAAAGTAATCATCATCCAATCAGCTTGAAAGCACACATTCCGAATAAATGAACCAACAAATTTCCAATGCCAAATCTAGTCTGTAAAGCGTTATTTATGAATGGTAGTATCCCAGGAAAAGGACACTCAACTCGTTAACGATGGATCACATCAATCGCATCGACAGGTTTGCAAACTACTTTATATCGTGGAAAATGACCATTGAGAATTCATTAGCATTAAATTCTCCGCTTACCAAACTCTCGGGATTTGCATCATGGAAAGTACTATCACCATATGCTACACGTATCGCCAATGGCTTTTCCCACCCAATACATTGAAACGATGAAAATCATCGATATTCGAAACACAGCACTTGTGGAAATTCATTGCATATCTATACTTGGTGTTATTCTCATACTCTGTCCCCGAGCGGGGAACAATGTGTGGACTTTACTGAGGATTACAGTGTGGAAACTTCCATAGTAATATAAGCGATAGATAGCAGTAGCAGTTGCTAGGGGTTGCCATTGCGGAAACTATCTACCGCAAGACCATGTTTCGACTATCACCCGCAAGTAACGTCTTTGAGAAATAACCTCATTATTTGAATATCGATCGAAAATTATTCACGGAACAATTATTCATACACCTCCAATGTCGCCTTTCATGAAGGAATAGAATATCAATCCAATGTATAATTGTACTGCATGAAGTAATCGAGTAAAGACTAATTTTCTACTTCGTATCATCACTTTGACACGTAATATCCGTTCCAGATATTATTGAAGATGTCGTTGGTCTCATTTACCAAATATATTTCATGTGTATGAATCATCGATCTCCAGTCTTCCAGTAATGTTATGTTTTACAGACTTTTTATGAATTCTAACTTCTCCGCCACATTATTCATACGTAAAAGTCCTAGAGGAGCCATGAATCATTATTCACGATGTTTTTTTTTATCCTGGCCATTAGCTTCCATAAAAATCTCAGTGAAACTTTGAAAACGCACATGATTCTTATGAGATACGCCCGTTAAATCACAAGTTAATGTACCGTGAATAATGTGTCTCCGATAGTACGTGACGAGAGGTAACCTAGATGACTATACTCTCAGCATCGTTTTAACCGATCTCACAATCCTTATCTCTCGTAGTATTCTATGAAGAAAGACGATTCTAGATATAATGCCAAAAAAACTTACAACGTACATCAATAATAATAACACATTCACACTTTAGGACGTGCTTCTTTGTTGGAGAATATAATCTATAAGAGATGAATCCAATGGTGAGCATCAAAAGCGGTAAAAACTTTGATAGTATCTAAGTGCATAAGGCTACTCATACGCTATAAAAAACAGTTTAGTTTTAGTTTTAAAGATTTTATTACCATAAATACAATAACAAAGTAACA
>JABSMS010011137.1:0-13393 GCA_018902275.1 Aleiodes sp. PSUC_FEM 10030003
ATATCGTCGCTCTAGAGTCAAAAGGGCGGAAGTCCCATTTTTTAAAAATCTACAAAAATTGAATCTACATTCATTTTTTCATAAAAATAATAACTTATGCCCTTTTATTATTCAACACGAAAAAATGTCACTTACGCCCTTTTGATTCTAGGTCAACGATATGTTTATAACAATATTCTCAAAATCTTTAAGTTCAACACAAACGATATCCTTTCCATCGTTTTAAGCCTCCAGCGTATTATTTTCAACACAAAAGAAATTCGATTATCTTTACTCCTTACGAATAATGAACAGATGATATATGGTTCTCAGCACAACTCGTTCCTTTCTTCACTACCAATAAAGGTGATTCAATTTTCTTCGTCTCCCATTGTTTGCCAATAACATCGGAAACGACCACCTCCAGTTTAACATTGTTTGTACGATTCTTCATGATAATATAAACACCATCGAGAAAACCTTCAGTCACAACCGCTTTACTGATATCCAAATACTTCAGATCCTCTGCTTTTCCAATGAATTTTAATAATTCAAGATTTGCGATTTGCTTTCTGTGAAATGCATAAGTGAACTCTTTCAAATTGTTCAGTCCACTCAAGTCGGCGGTCATTCTTGGTCCACCGCAGTTGATTATCGCGAGACTCTCGAGTTTTGGGAGTTTCGATAGTTTCAGAAGACCCCCACCATCGAATTTATGACAATCTGAAGGAATAAGAAGAGATAATTGAAGAAATTGCAAATCAAAGAATGGAGTTATCGTTTTTTGAGAATATCTCGAAAACTAAGGGAGATAGAGGAATTTTCATCGAAACCTTTTTTGTAGCTCTCAATTTTCTCTACAAAAAAGATTTCAACAAAAATTCCTCTATCTCAACTATTTCACGAGTTATCTTCAAAAGAAAGTCATTGCAAACTAAAATTGAAATTTCGCTCTATTTTCAGACTCGAATATCTCGGAAACCATTGGATCTACGGGAATTTATGAAGAAACCTTGTTCGTAAATAATTAAATTCTACACAAAAAAGATTTCGAGGTGCAACCTTCTAAACCCACTCGTTCCCCAGGTATTTAACAAAACGTTCAATTTTGTTCGGTAAAAAAAATTTTTTACTCACGTTTAAATTTCAATGATTTCAAGCTCTGGCAATTTTTAACCAATGTGTCAAACCAAATCATTTTAATCTCCATGTAACATGAAATTTGCAGATGCTCAAGGTGACGGAGGCGTGTGATATCCATTATATCGCGTTTCAGAATATAATCGAGTTTGAGCGATATTAAATTTTCCAAATTTTCAAGAGCAATAAAATCGTTGTTCTCGAATTTGAATCCACTGAGTTCAAGATATTTCAATCGTTCAAATTTTGTAATTGTCTGCAAAAAAAATAGATTATAAAATGAAAAAATCAATTTTTTGTTTTTTTTTAATAAAAAAAATGCTTCGTAATAAAAATAAATAGCGAAATTACTTGAATTGGAAGAGGATATCTGCGTCCAGCGAAAGTACATTTAGCACTGTCCGATGAAAATCTGTGAAATATTATTCTCTCCAGATCGTCTGGCAAGCATCCAAACAAACGATTTCTACACTTTATATCAATTCCAGAAAGATTCGATAATTTAATGAATTTTAAATTCTTATTGCTCAGAAATAATTGGCATAATTTTGTGCACTCTGATTCAGTGCAGCCATTCAATGATATTGTTAATTTTTTCAAATTCTTGCAATAATCAACGAGCATGGAGAGCAGCTTCAGTGCTGGATCCTCAGTTGCTTCGTCTTTTTTTAGAGCCTGACGTGTTGACCAATGCGTTAATTCCAATTCCTCCAATAAACAGCCACAACGAGGAATTATATCCACGTATTGTGTATTATACTTCAATTGATTAATCACTAATTTTTTCACGTGTCTCCAGGCATTTGCACCGAGGTCTTCCCAGCGTAGACAAACTGTTAATTATGACGATAATTATTTTTTTAAATGTTGTTCAGTCATTACAAAGTTTCTCTAATAATGGGGGGGGGGGGAATCTATTCTCTTACCGCAGGGCAGCAACTTGTAAAAATATTTTTTCTTCAATTTTTTAGCTCAATAAAATCATTCCATTTGAATTTTTTATCGATTGAATCCTCTTAATTTTAACGTCAATTTATTTAAATTAAATAAACTTATGATAAAATTTTTATAAATGCGTTAGACTACTATGAAAAATCGAAAAAAATAGACGATAAAAGTGGCAACTCGAATCCATTGGAGTTTCATTTTTTTAATTTCAGGAGTTTGCCTAGTGATTAAAAGGGGGAGGGGGGAAACGGAAATCTATTGTCCTCCTGCAGGGCGCTAACTTCTAATTTTTTCTTTCAATTTTTAAGCTCAATAAAATCATTTCATTTCAATTTTTTATTGATTATATCCTCTTAATTTTAATGTCAATTTGTTTAAATAAAATAAACTTTTTATAAATGCGTTAGAATATTATGAAAAAACGAAAAAATGGAGACATTTTTGTTATAAACTCTTATGTAGAGAAGTCTTAGAGCTACAAAGGAGATTATTACAAAAAATTCTCCATCAAAATATTCCGAGATATTTCCAGAAAATGCTTTGTAATTTAAATTAATCCCAAAAAAATTCACTCTGGCATTGTTTATTAAGAAATATCTCGGAATGGATGAGAGATAGGGCATTTTTTGCATTAACCTTCTTTGAAGAGGGAGATTAGAGCTACAAAAAAGATTCATACAAACTTTTCTCTATCTCCCTCAGTTTCCAAGATATTCTCAAAAACCCAAAACTCGAATTTTCTGTAAATAATAAAAAAAAAACTTGGAAATACCTTTTTCTACACTGAACAAGTCTTGAATCGGCAAATGCGAAAAAATGTGCAGAAGGCAATCATTTGGCAAATTATTGATCATCCCATTCTCAGGAAGGATTGTCTCCTCGTAACTGTCATCTGTTTTTAACTTTTTCGTAGCCTAAAAAACCAAGAAAAATAAAATACTCAAAGGTTATAGAAAAATAAATATTGAGTCGATTAATATTTGTCATGATAATATTCCGAATTTTTTCCGTTTTTTGGTCATCAACTTACCGTTTTATCCATAATGATGATCACTGAAGTGTTTATCCTACCGGCTTACAATATTATTTCAAAATGACTGCGAGAAGAAGCAAGACATTGGCCTCTTCTCATTTGTTATTGGTTCGTCGGCTACGTGTGATTCCTTTGTTTGACACTTGGGCACCAGGCACCTTGTGATTGGTGGGAAAAAATTGGCGGGATTTTCTCTCCGTTGTTTACAAACGAAGCCGAGGGTTCTCAAACGGTTGAACGGTTAATTGGAGAAAATGAACCGAGAATTTGTTTCTTTCCAAATAAAAATTGACGCGGGAAATGAATCAATTTTAAGGTGAACGCATTTTCCCATCGATTTGCGTAGCTTTCATATAGAAAAAATTATTTCTTATAGAAATTTTTATACGTGTCTCCCCTAACATTTGTTTTGTAATTTTTTTATTTCAATATAAATAAATAACTGGAATTCGGAGTTTTTAGTCCCTTTTTTTGTCACTCTTCAGTATTAATATCACTGTTCCATTCTAGTTCTGTCATTTTTCAATTTTTTCATTCATTTTTTTAATAAACATACATTCAATATTGTATATTTTCTCATAAAAATAAATTTCATTCCAGAAACAAATTTTGAGTGTTTTTCTACGAAGCTTTTTTTCAAGATTTCATTGCTGAATTGTTTTTTCTTAAATTTTTCTTCTCGAAGCTTTTATAACCAACTTTTTTGGACATGATACCAAATTTTCAGGGAAATCTTTATTTGAAAGAAGCATGAGAACGCCAAAAACCCTATGAAAAATTTCCTGTCTCTATCGGTTTTTATATTTATATATCAAGAAAATTAATTCCGAATTAAAATCGATTTGACGCACTTTACTTCTTTACTACTGATTTTTTTTTGAAAAATCCCTGAATGTATTGGATCAGAGTGAATTGCAATGTAGCATTTTTCAGCGGAAAGTTTCCGTTCTTTTCAACGGAATCGAGAGAACTTAGAGAATTCGTCGGCGTCATTAGTTTGCGGAGAGAAAAAAAATTCACCGTTTATAGAAATATTTTCATGAAGTGAAAGTTTCAATGAACGAGTGAAATTGAGAAGAATATGATCGGGTAATTACATCGATACTACCATAATTAATCGCCCGGGAAGATACTAAATCATTGATTATAGACATCCGTGGGGAAATTGGGACGCCTGCGCGAAAGAAAATATCGGAAGCTTTAAATTTTTCGACATTTCTTTACGAGTCAATTTTCTTGAATTTTTCTTTCCATAAAATTTCGGTTTTCCATGAATATTTCCGGTTCTAGTCATCGCAGCATGTTGAAGTTGATTGCAAATTGAAGCTGAAACGGTTTCCCTTCGATTTCACCCATTTCGAATTGATTTTGAATAAAAATGGCGGGAAATACAGCCAATCTTCTAAAAAACACTCTTTCGTCGGTATTTCCGTCAATTTTCGTCAAAAATCGATTCGCGAGTAGTGAAATCGATCGGAAATTTTCTCAGCTTTCATTTGCGCTCAACCTCAACACGCTACGGCAATTAGAACCGGAGATATTCGCAGGAAACTGAAAAATTTTGAACAAAAAAAAGTCACTTTTGAAAAAAAAAATGAATTCCATGAAAAAAAAAAAAAAAATTTTTAATCAAAAATCATTCTGCCATTCTGCCCCCACTATTTCCATGATCTCGTAAAGTTCAAAGACCCATAAATCAGCATCACTATTCCTCTCAGCTGTGTTAATGTCCTCCGATAAAATGCAGTAAAAAATTCATTGCATGTTAAGAAGTTCAATGACAGTACTCAAGACTGTATGAACCCTCAGGAATAAAAAATGTAGTACTCCATGATGATAGACTTCCCACAAGTTTTGATGCATCAAATGTTATCCCGGAGGCAGGCTAAATGTATAATAACTACATCACGAATACAATATTTGTTTACCGTTAGGGACTGCCTTTTCTTTCATTGTTTGTCAGTGAATAATGTTTAATCTTTAATTCATCAAAAAAAATTTAATCATTTTTTTTTCATTAACTTCTCCAATATTACAAAACAAAACGAATAATAATTTAGATGGAATAATCTTTCTTTGATTATCATTTTTAAATTTGAAATAATTGAAGAAGAAAAATTCGCAATGAAAAGACGAGTTAAAAT
The DNA here is from genome assembly GCA_018902275.1 of Aleiodes sp. PSUC_FEM 10030003. Taxonomy (NCBI): domain Eukaryota; kingdom Metazoa; phylum Arthropoda; class Insecta; order Hymenoptera; family Braconidae; genus Aleiodes; species Aleiodes sp. PSUC_FEM 10030003. Next base: position 5,245 of record JABSMS010011137.1, read on the forward strand.
TCATTTTTGCTTGTTTCGTGAATATCTCGTAAAATAATGGGTTTGGAGAAATTTTTCAAGAGAGCTTTTTTGTAGGGAATAAAATTCCCGGTAAAAAGTCTCTCCTGACAAATTTTGGTGAAGTCACTAGCTTACGAGATATTTAGAAAAATAAATCCACAATGCATTAACCTTCTTTTATTATTCATTACTGAATTTGTTGTGGGAAAATATGGATTCTCCAGTCAATTTTATACAATTGCCCCGAGGAATTGAGGTTGCCTTACTTTTTTTTCGGTGGGAATTGTAACGTAATAGTTGTTGCAAGGTGTCGTATCACGATGTTTCGTGAGGCAAACAAGGATGTTACTCATTGATCGTGAAGAAACCATGAATCTGTAGTCGGCATCCACTAAAGTACTGTGCACTAAAGGGTGCAATATATAAACAATGAATTTTTTATTCTCAAAGCCATTTTTAAAAAATCGTAATAAATATTTTCATGTTCAGAATTTTAGCAAAAAGGGGAACATTAAAAAAAAAGTTATATATTGCAAAATGTAATTAGAATGATGCTGATCATCTGTGAATTTTTTCAAATTTTTTTGACATCATTAATTAACAATTTCGACTATTGAAAATCGCAAGATGTCCAGCTGACCTAAAAAGGAGACTGACCATTTCAAAATAACCGAGCACTCAACACTTGTCGACTCCATGAATAGCGAGTCCTCTCTACTAATTTATCAAAATATTTCTCAATTAATTTTTCCCCTTCGATTTTCCAATGTCCGTAAAGGAGGAGGAAGAATACACGCTCCGGAAGCCAGCAGTCGCGTGGCAGCCACGAGGTGAAAGGATGAAAGAGATGAGAAAAAAAGAACGAGCCACCGAGGAAGAATACAACAGGGTAAAAAAAATGCGGAGAGAAAATAACGAATTAATGAGAGTGGGGAAGAATTGGAGGAGGAAGCGACGAATGTAGAGTAGAATTGCATGGGTAAAAGAGGTAGGATTCGTAACGGGGCCGTTACCACACACTGACGTTCCAATTGTGTGCGTGTGTTTGGGTGAAGGCGCCTCGTTTTCTGAACTACAGCCACAACGTGAATCGACCTCCACGAGGTAGTAGGAGTCTCCTTTCTGCGAGCGTACGAAAAACGACGAGGAGAACGCGATGCGGAACTGCAGTCTCACATTGACCATCCGTTGATACGGAGTTCCGCGAGGAGAAGAATAAATTAAATTTTTGCGAACCGTTTATTGAAGGATGGTTATGAGAGAATCGGAAAAAATGCGAAAGTGTTGAAGAAAATTCGTTGGGAACAAAGAAAATTCATTGATTGTCGACGGGTGGGCCCAGCGGGGTTGCTAATTGTTTTTGAAGATCGATAATTTATCAATCGCAATGGATTGTGAAATTTCATTAATCAGTGGTATTTATGCAACGCGGTGAATTTCCTTGACGATTTAATTAATCAGAATTTAGTGATTTTGTGATTCAATTGCGCGGGTTTCACGTTTATTTACTGTGATTATGATTGTCAAGGACAACATGTGGCGACAACGCAGACTGGCAGTTCCTAAACGGTAAATATTTTGTTTAGCTGGTTTTTTTAGAGAAAAATTCGGGGAGAGATTGATTCGATACGCGGTGGCCAGCGGGAATATTTATTCCCATGGGTTTTATATGGGTACTCCACCTTAACGGAACGGGTAATCTTTACACGTTTGTCCGTTCGACACGGAAATGTCTTGGGACTTTGAAATAATGCTTCCCTCGGGTTTTTACGCTGAAGGGGAATTTCACAATCCTGATTGTACCTTTATCTTCATGCTTGAACGCATTATTTTTCTTCGATTCTTATGGGCTTTTTACGGTTACGTTTTAACTTGGAGGCTGGATGGTTTTTTTAGTCGATTTGTGTCGTGACGCGGGGAAATTTATCGCGATGGGATTTACGGAGTCATCAATTTTCCTTTCGGTGGAGAATTTTGAATTGAGAGGGAATTATTTTTTTTTTTTGGTAATCGAAGAGTTTGGGAGGCAAATTTTTTTTGAGTGGTTTGAAATTTTTTGGGGGATATTTCGGAGGTGGGGTGAAATGGACCTGTGGGGCAAAATGGAGCTTCATGGAAAATTCTAGAAAATTATGAGAAAAATTGATTTTTTGGGATATTTTTGAAAATTTATTTTGGGCATCGAAAAATTAACGAAAAATTCAATAATTAATTTTTTTTAATTTTCTAAGCGATGGAATTTTGAGGGAAAATTGTGGGAAATCAAAATTGCGAAGAAATTTTGGAAAAGAATTGGGAATTTATCATTTCTTGGAAAATTAAAAAATCGTATTTTTTCAATGCTTCGATTTTTTTGAAAATTCTAAGATTTTGATTTCTTTCAAAATTTCCAGAAAAAAAATTTTCCTCCAAAAACTTCCGAAATATTGACTGTCAAATTTTTTTCAAGAATTATAATTTTGTTTCATCCAAAATTTTCAGAAATTCAAATACTATTCAAATTTTTCAGAATTCAATTTTTTTTTTTATTTCAAAGGTTTTTTTTTTCCTTTTCTTTCAGTAGTAACATTTTTAAAATTTTATTCAGAAATTTTCCTTAAGGGGCCCATTTTGCCCCACCTTCCCTTAATCGGGGGGCGAAGGAAACTTTGTTCAATTTTTCTTCATTCTTTCGCAAATATCTTTGAAACGAGTGGCCTTGGGAAAAATAGTTAAGGGACATTTTTTGTGAAGAATTTTGTGATCTACAAAAAAGGTCTCTCGATAAATTCCCAACCTAATTATTCGGGAGATGGGGCAACATCGACCTTTGACGGAAAAAAATTGCATAGAATTTTCTAAATTCAGGCAATAAAGATTTTTGATGAAAATTATGTAGAAAAATCGAATTTCAAAAAAAAAAAAAATTCCAAAAATCTTTCAAAAAAAAAAAAAAATTGTGGCAAAATTGAGATGAAAAAATTTGATTATTTTTCAAAATTTCTGAAAAAATCACTAAATACGACAAAAACTTAATTTTTTCATAATTTTTTGGCCTTATCCATAAAGGTCCATTTTGCCCCAGGGGTCCATCTTACCCAACGCTACTCCATTCACAAAACAATGCCCGTTACTTTCCGACTTTTTCCACTTTGTTCCACTACTGCATTAATTCCCTACAAAATAACCAACTCAAGCAATAATTCACGTCTTTGCTGATAAATTCTTCCTGCAATTGAGTTGCAATATTCTTTGATTATTTTTCCTCGGAAATTAAGGTCAATTGGACGATGCTTTAATTAAAAATCTCGATAAGATCGAGATATGCACGGTGGAAGCGGGTCACACGTGAAATTCTTGTCATCTACTGAAAAGGCAATTATACACGCACTGTTTACTCACTTGAGGGTGATGAGTCCCGAGCATTTCTTCGCTTTCTTTTGTTGACAAGATTTTTATTTTTCCTGAGGAAAAAGATGTTACTCAGTAAAAAGAAAATTATGTTTTTTCAGAACCAGCGAGCTTGTTGCCCTCGTCGCCCTATCGAGTACACTGTTTCTATTCATTCATACACGTGATCTCCACTCACGATTACGTGAAATGGAAGTGAAATTGCAGCCTGGCGATAATGAAATTTCAGGGAATCAATTGTCATCTGGTAAGTCAATCAATTTTTTTTCAATTAAAAAAATCATTTTTTGTGCCTTCTTTCTTTGTGGAATATCTCGGAATCCGATGGAGATACGAAAAAAATTGTCAAAACCTTTTTTGTAGAGGAAGTTTAGGGCTACAAAAAAGGTCATTACGGAAATTTTCCTATCTTTCATATTTTCCGAGATATTTGATAAAAATTAAAAGTGTAATCGAAAAAAATCAAATCGTGCAATTTTTTTTTTCATTTTTTTCAGATATTACATAGAAACTGAAAGTATGATTGCGAAAATGAAAGATAGAAAATCTTTTCCAAACCTTTTTTTGTAGCTCTCAATTTCCCCTACAAAAAAGTCCCCACAAACATTTTTCTATCTTCCCTAGAGCCCTCAATATTCCATAAAAACCGAGTGTAATAAAAAAAACTAAATCCTACCATTTCATTTTTATCCATTCTTCGGAATATCTCAGAATCCATCACAGCTACAGAAACTTCCATGAAACCTTTTTTGTACCTCTCAATCTTCGCCACAAACACCTCCCCCATAAAAATTCCCCCATTTCCCCCAGATTCCGCGAAATTACATGAAAACCACTTTCCCAGTGAACGCAACTCATCTCTTTTTCCACAAAATAAATCAACAAAATTAAAAAAAAAATCTCTATATAAATAACCTGAAACACAAGTTTGCATGCATGTATTATAATTTATGTAATCATAAAAAAAAAATTAACTTTCTTACTTCCTTCGAATTGTGTGTGTGAATCTTCGAGGATCTGGAATTTCATGATATGCATATATACAAGACAGTCATGACCCCAGGGCCGATCTTTCACTAGCACGTGAGCCAGTCCATCTCGTAACCCCCCCCCCTCCCCTAACGTCTTTCGTACATGCACACATTAACACAGTAACATTAAACTCTCACAGTTGCATATAATACCAAAGAGGAGGATCATGTTGAATTTGTAACGGTAAAATGGTAAAATAGAGTCTCTCTCGCCTTATTTCTCAACTCATTTGCGTGCAATCACGAACTGTGTGGCTAATTAGTCCCGGAGTCATTCCAACTGTCTCTGAGGGCTTTAGGAGGCATTTAATTCGTGAAATTATCTCGCGTTGTATTAAAGTTTTAACTCAAATTTATATTCATCATTATTTCTCATCGTACGGTGGCTTTCGATTTGCTGTAGTATTCCAATTCCAATTAAATTCCAATTACGGATAGGTACCACTGAATAGCATTAATCGTAACAGTGCTTTTATTATGCGTTTCGTTGAATTATTTATGAGACTTGGGAATTAATTATTTGAATCAATGAGTTCGGCGATCGAGTGGTGAACTGAATTTTTTTCCGAGGGATTCTTTCGTTAATAACTTCGGACAGAGTGGGTTTAGGGGAAAATTTCAGGAGAACTTTTTTGTAGAGAATTTTGTGCACTACAAAAAAGATTTCTTTGTGAAATGTCGTAAGTCTCACGATTTTCGAGATATTCACGGAATAAATTGTACGGAATTTTTTGAATTATTCTTTATCATTTTTATGGTGAATTTTTTGATGAAATTTTTTTTTTTGACCAAGTTCTTTTCGAAATGTAACCCAAAAGTTTTCTACGTCATCACTGAATTTATTGACGACGGGGCATAATGGGGTATCTCAGCGATCTTCCATGAGGTTTTTCTGAAGGGTAGTATTAGGAGATGGAAAATTATTTGATGAAAATCTGTATGGAAAATTAATTTTCCAGAATTTTCATTGTTTTGGGCAATTTTCCCTCGAAATTCTCAGTTTTTCATGAATATCTCCGATTCTAATCGACCTAGCTTGCCGGGGTCAATCGCAAATGAAAGTTGAGATCATTTCACATCGATTTCTTTTTTCGTGACTCGATTTTCGACCGAAATTAACGGAGATATCGTTGATTCCATTGAAACCAGTTTTTAACGCTGACTCGGCCAATTTTCGTTTAAAATCAATTCGACATATATGAAATCGATGCGAAATGATCTCAGCTTTCATTTGCGCGTAACCGCAAAGCGCTACAACGAATAGAACCGGAGATAATCGCGAAAAACCTAAATTTCGAATTTTCATTTCAGAGGAAATAAATGAAAAATTTAAACAAGCTGTGAAAATTGAATTTTCCCGCCAAAATTTCATTAAAAAGCGTTTCCGACTTTTCAATGAGAACATTGGAGAAATAAATCAGTCATCCCCATCGCGCGACACTTTCATTTCACCGAAAATTCGAAGAAATTAAATGTTTAATTTAAAAAGATAATTTCTTCAGTTTATTCCATTTGTTTACATGTCTCGTTTACCACAATGAGAATATCCTTCTTAATATCTCAATTAAATTTCTTTATTGTCTCGAATAATAGTTGAAAAACTGTGCGATTATTTTACTCAAATTGGATGATAATTATGAGAAATAAACTAATGTACATTAAACAATGAAACAGCTAAATCGGATTTATTGTGTTGAAATCATTGTACAATGATAATTCAACGCATTTTTTTCATCATGATATATCTAACTTGTCTCTATAAATGATTTAATATGTTCATTGTCTTAATTTAGCATTACTCCGAATGATAAATTACTGAAGACACTAATGGGTTAATGAAGTTGAAATTTAATAGACATAATCGAGACAACGGTTTTCTCATCAATGCTTCAGTCTAATTAAACCCAAGAGATATTTCCGGTTGAAGTGCCCAGGAAGTCATTTGTAATTTAATGTATCATAAAATCGAACGTATCAATCGTGAATAACGTGATTTTGCTCTTAATAATGTAACATTAAATGAAATTAGAAAATAAATTTAGCGTTAAAAAAAAACGCGTTTATTAAATCGATGGAATTTCTTAATTCTCTAAATTCCATTGGAAAGATCGGAAATTTTCCGGTGAAAAATGTGATGATGCAATCAATTTCGACCCGAAATTTGTGGAAAATTATATTTTCAGGGTGAAATTTTCCAACCTTTTCGATGAAATCCTCAAAATTTTGACAATCCATAAATTTAAAAAATTTCTTTAAATTAATTTTCTTTGTCACGAAATTTCTAAATAAAATTAACGACATGAAATTTTCACAGTTTGATCATAAAATTATTTGTTCGGGTCACCAATTATTCAGTTGTCTCGAATTACATTTACAAGTGTGTGGTACGACCTTCAACATTACACGTTTTCTCATTCGTAACCACAAGTTTTTTTGTTAAAAATGCACACGTCAACAATTACAGAATAAAAAGAGAGAGAGAAAAGTGAATGCAGAATTTCTCGATAGTTTATTAGCCTACTGGACACTTTTTCCCTTTTTCTCTCGTTCTTTATTTATTTTTGCGTCCCAGAGGCAAGAAACAATGCTAATTAATAGCGAATCTAGATCACACAGGATGCACTTAAGATAATCTATTTGGCCTGAAATTGTGGGGATGAAAATCACCGAGAAACGCGGTAAATGAGACGCTCTATTTTCTGGAATATTACGGAATTATGCAAATTTTTAATTTGCGCAATTTCGTTCAATGGTAACATCAAACAAGAAGAATATCGGATAAACTCACCGATTAGATGAAGTTGCGAAGCAAGATGATTCAACAAATTCCACAATTTTCGTAGATTATCTCGAAATCTATTGATTCTAGAGCAACGATGTAATTCATTTAATTATTCTTTTTTTCTCATTCATGTATAAAAAAGTATCTTACGGAAATAGGCTTCAAATAAAGAAGACCTCAAACGATTATTTGAAAAAGACATTCCTGAGCTCATCGTCCATTAAAAAATCATGTCACGAAATAAATAAATTTTAAATAAAATCTCTAAAAAATTCCCCCATCTCCCTCACTTCCTGAAAACACGTGCGCGTTTTTTCCGCGTACCGAATCGTTCAGAAAAAACGTGTTCAATAAGATTAAAACCGAGGTTCCGCCTTTCTCATGACAAGATCTCTTGATCCCTCCTTCGTGCAAGTTCAAACACTCAAAAACACGTCTCGTACATTGATGAAGAAAAGAAAATAAAGATTCAACGTAGAGAAACCGGAACTCGGACAACAAACGACAATTTCATACGAGACACGCAATTAAACCAGTAGGACAGTATCTTGTGGGACGGAGAGAAAGATAGAGGAGTTTGTATTTCAGAAGAGCATTTTCCAAGTTAAAACCGGACTTTCAATCTTCCATTTATGGTTAACCAACACGGGTGACCACTGGAATCCGCGTGTAAACTCACCTAAATCACGTGGATAAGGGGAAAAAAATGAAGGAGAAACGAGGAGAGAAGAGGTGCATTAAAATAAAGAAGAGAGGAAGGGAAAAAAAATAAGTAACACAGAATGCGATAGTAGTGGTTGATGAAGAAAGCACTTTGGCTCTCCCATCTTTGTGAGTCGGTGCGTGTCAACATGAATGCTCGTTACACGCACCGGGTCGACTTCGTGCTAGGGGCAACGGTTTTCCCTTACAGCATTAACAAACACCGCAACGTTACCAGACCGTC
>JABSMS010011148.1:0-13391 GCA_018902275.1 Aleiodes sp. PSUC_FEM 10030003
AACCAAAAGACACTCGTTAAATAAGACGATTAACTTTGAAATTTCATGGGTTTTTAATTTTTTTGTTTTTTTTCTAACGACAATGTAATTATTTATAAAAAAGTGGTTTCGGCCATCTCACCCATACACTATAGGTGAGATGGCCAAATTTTTCAGATAAACGGAAATCGATTATTAATCGCAGTAAAAACAACTTTTTTTTTTGGTTCGCTAGGGGAATGCATAAACTATAATTCTTCGGTGATTGCAAATCGATGAATTCAATTTTGATTGACCTACAGGGGTAGAATGAACTATTTCGAATCTCTAAGAGAGTTTTGAAATTACAAAAAGTAAAACCAAATTTTTCATATCAAATATCGAAATAGAAAGCACAGCAAAGTGCATTCATCACTTTAGCCACTTCTCATTCGAATTTCTCAATTAAGTAGTGGCATTTTCCAAATAGAACCTCTGTTGAAAGACATAAACTTCACATCAGGAGCAACCAGAATTATCAAAAAAGAAGAAAAAAAAAAAAAAAACGTTACAATGATTTTCTATATTTTAGTCCCGTGCAATCAGTGTGAGATGAGATATGACGAACTACTCAGGCGTCTCTCCCTCAATTTCAAACTAAACGATAAAGGCACGTGGATGTGTATAACCAGTGTATTCATTACAGAAACCCATATGGTACGTGTACATAACCGCGTCCAATCTCTTGGACCTGTTTTCTCCTTAATTAAGGGGTAGTTATATCGGGCCTCGATCATATCCGTCACGTGGCTCGATAAATTGGCTACGGCACCACTTAAGATTAATTCGCGACGTCTCTCTCTTCCTCTGCAACGCGATTTACTGTACCGTGTTAAATTCTCCATGAGGCTAAATAGTTAACTTCCGGCATTATTGTGAATAATGTGAAATGTTTCACTGATAAAACGTGGTCAGGTGAGTTAAGTTCGAAACGCACCGGAAGGATGGTTTCTGTTGAGTTTAAAACCCTTTGAGAACGTTAATACTGTACACTCATGCGAGAGGATCATTAAAGGAGACGTAACATTTTGTGATAGTTGGTATCTTCGCTTGTTTGAGACACTTGGAGTTTAACGAATACGGTAATTACAATTTGGAATTTAATATTTGGATAATTATACTAGTAATAATAGTTATTTTCGAGGATGACGGGAGAGAGATACCTTCAATTTCGGTGAAAGCATACTTATATAGTTACGATCAATTATGTATGGTACGACCCACTTCTACGCAGTGAATAAAATCGAGCCTCTGCGTGCTGATAGTAATCATCCTTGTTTCTTGCTCTCCCCCTCGGACCACATCATCCAAAGACAGTCTCATGTGTCACGAACAATAGGTAAACTTGAGAAAGAGAGAACGAGGAAAGATCAATAGCCCTGTTGTTTAATATTTTTAGTATGACTTTCGTTATTTTCTCTCCTCTATTTTTACGTTTGATATTAATTACTTGAATAAATGGTTGAGCACGGAATTAATGATCCGCAATAGAGGGGGCCCTCTATCTTTGGCTCAGTCGTCTCCAATTTATTTTTATGATATATCAAGCTATTGGGGCCGCGTGTCATTTGATATCAAAATATATACAGTTGATGATTAATACTCTTTCAGCAATACCGAGAGAAAGTTGCTTGGTCGTGATGGTAGAGAGTCCGTTAAGGGCAACGGTAAAGTTTTAGGGGTAGAAAATACACCGGTGCTGGCTCGTACCAAGGGGTATATGCACGCGTCGTACTATAATAATTACGGGTTTACGGCGGTTGAACGCGTGTGGTTCGACGTGGGCCTGAAAATAACAACTCAGGAGGGGCAGTGTACGGGCAGAGAAGTGGGATCGATTGGCCGCAATAAATTTACCAGACACGCGCAGATATCGTGGGTTAAGCTTTATTTTCTATTATGTACCATGGGAAAACTAGAGTGAATAAAGGGAAAAGTGATAATAAACAGTGATTTTAAGGAGTTTAATTTTCATTCAGGATTTTAGGCTGAATTGTGCGTCTATTCATGAGCTTTATTAGAGAGAAGGAGATGAGGAGAGTAGGGGCAATGGTGGCCCTCGAGTTTGAGAGAATAAGGTCCAAAGTTTCTCGGAAGTTGGCTGTCAGGCCGAGAGCCACGGTCAGGAGAGTAAGGGGAAGAGATGCTTCCTCATGAGGATAAGCAGGAAACTATGAGACTTTGGTAGTGATGGTGGATACAGCATTTTGGGGATTTCAAAAGGGCGTAAGGTGGTGGATGGTGAGGACAGTGGAGAGGCGTTAAATAGCTGCCAAGTTTGTCGTGACAAAACAATGCTGTGAGAGTGTGAACCACTAGCCGGAATTCAAGGGGGAGGAAAGTTGCTTTTAGCCAAGAAGTGCGCCGTCGACATGCACAATCTAGCCTTTGTTGTTTCTATACCACTATTACCAGGGCATTCAGAGATTGGGCTTTTTGTGTGATTCTTTGAAGAGAACTATGATTCTTTCTCTTTGTCCCTCGCAGTTTTTGCCTTTGCTTTTTTTTCGCTGCCGGTAAGTTTGGAGTAGGGTGGCCCACGTGGAAATTATGATCCCCCAGTTTGGCTCTCCTCTGTTGTCGCCTTGATTGCATAACAATGAGGAGTAGATTCTCGGAATAGCTTTTACGTGTCTGGAATTACGGGTTGGCACAATAGTCTGCTTCGTCGCATACCTGTCGTCAGGACCACTATGCATCATTGGGTAATCTGTGCGAACGATTCAATTGAAGCGGCCCGGCATGTTGAGTATGTGAACATAATGGAGCATCCGTCTCTGTACGATAAGCGTGCGTATACCTGCATACGACACTGGCTCTACGCTACGTCACAAACTACCGCTTTACAACATTGTAGAATTGATGTGCTGCAAAAGCCCGTAGGGAGGCTCTCAGCGAATCAAAAATTCCCGTAAATAGTACCACCTCGATGTTTCTCTCATCGCCATAAGCCGATACATTCGAGCAGAGAGAATAATTCACTTGACTCGTACGAAATTGTACAGCGTTTCTATCTAGCAACGCCATTGATTATTGATCAAAACAATTCCTCATTCCGCCTGTCCTGAATCAATAGCCAATTGACCTCCATTAACATGAATAAGAGATATTTATGATGGTGCGTTGTAGTTGTATTCTGAAATTGATGTTGAAGCATATTCATGCAAAACCTTGCATATTGGCCCATTTTTAGACTTTACGTTAGGCTAACTGTGTTGGTTCATCATTATCAATTGATGAGGACGAGTGCATAGATGTGATAGGAAGAGGGTTACATCGAACCTGGAGGCCGCATATTAGTATCGTTACAACAGGGAGAATAGCAAGGGGCAGAATGTCTATTAAGGCCTGTTATCGATCTTACAGAAACGTTTAGGAATTCTAGCTACGATAATTTATAATGTATGCAAGGCTCTCTTGTTATCGATTGCATCAATGCCAATTCCGAAGGGGTATCGTTTCAATCAGACTTGGGAACTCGCTAAAGGTAATTACTGAACTACTGTATAAACTTGGAAGTTCTCGAAAAACTCTGTGTAAATCATTGAGTTCGAGTTTCTCTCTTTACTTTGAAGAGAATTTCGTTTCTATAAATTGTTCATGATTCTTCGAGTTCACTGACACCAATCAAAGGTTCGAGATTAGTTGCCCAAGTAAAGGAACAAGTGAAAATAAAGAGGAAAGTCTTAACTGCTAGCTAGGAAGGAAGGCTGAATTCATTTTTACTTCTTGTTACCTGAAGCTACATACGTGCTCAAGTGTCTCTGTGCGTGCTTCGATATTGCGACGATGCCAGAGGGTAAACGGGCTGGGTGCAAAGTTCGATAATTTGAACGTTGTAACTGAGGAAGAATCTCAGGCTATATCGCTTGTTTGAGTTTTAGTCGTAGGTAGTTCTCGAGTTTTTAAGCTTTCTTTGCCAATTTTTTTTTCTCTTCTCAACAAGAACCTTCGAAAACTAGAAACTTTTAAATGCATCTAGGATATTCTCTTTGGTACTATGAAGGAATCAATAATGACGGGCTTGGACTTCCTAAGTTCTACGAAAGTGATTTATGTTTACGATTGTACCCAGAGGAATTTGGAATTACTAGGGTTTTTCTTTCGTTGCACGTGCAGCAGGTGCAGTGGTTTTTAGATGAGATCTTCGAGACTTGAAAATCAAAATTAGGAGTCAAGGGATAACGCCATCAGCAGAGTCCAGGAATCACGGAGATTTTAATCAAAAACTATTGAGAGGTTGAATTCTGGGATGAAGGGATGGCTCGGCCCCTCGCTGACTTCCTCGAGAGATGTCTGAGGAATGATGGTGTATTGGAGAGTAGTCTTTTATGTAACAATATTTTGAGACGTTGGCAAATACTTGAAAGTTTTTCGTTCAAACTGAATAACTTCCGTCTGAATCTGTGACATGAAATATTTTCCTTACTATCAACTCACACAGAGAGAAAAAAATCACTATGCAGAAAAATTACTATGCAGCAGGATAATCCTGTTGTGCGCTCATAATAAGTAACAAATTCATGTAAACTTGATGATTAATGTTATTAATATCATCTCGTGGATACTTCAAGTGCACATCTTTTGAGAATAATCGTCTGTTTGAATTCAAAATTATTTAATTTTTTTTTCCCAGTGCACTGAGAGAACAACGAATTTTTGTCGAGAATATTTTTACTTAGAAATTTTCGAAGAAAAACTTTCTGGAATTGTCATAGCTTCGGCTCAGATTTAATGTTTTTTTATCTAATAGTGAATTCAAATTTTTTTGTTGAAATTGAAATTTGCATGAAAATTGGATTTCACTATTCGAGAAATATTTGGGATTTGAGTCGAATCAATTTTAATTCAAGAAATTTTTTCGTCAATAATTTGTAAGTAAAAACATTTTTGACGGAAATTGGTTTTCCTCTCAGTGTGGAGGAAGAGACTGATAAGAGAGATGTTCAGATATTCGCCATGTATCTCGTAAAACTTACTTACCGATGATGGCGCGAATAGTGATTGATCTGCGACACGAAAACGCGTCTCACATCGCAAGGCCCGAATTTTTAATCTCGAGATAGCGTACATTTTCATAAAAATTCATCAACAACTCCAAAATCAGAGAATATCCGAAAAAAAATTAGAGCCATAAATAGAAGAATCCAGTCATTTCCAACTGACCAAATGCCATTCTGTGACTTCATTAAGATTTGAAAATCCTATATATCCTCAAGCCCATAAAAGAACCCCTACTACTAATCTTTTTGAAAGGTCCTGACCAGAAGAATTCAATTTGGTTAAAGCCAGTAACGTGACGCGAGCCAAAAGAGCAAGAGAAAGAAAGTGGAGGAAATTACATTTCCATTGTTATTTTGGGCATTCACATGCGAATCACACGCACGGGACTATAGAACTGTTGGACCCCTCGTGACCCATACCAGCTCTCTCACTCGACCCCTAACATAAAGGGATATATGTGTTTCTTGCTGAACTTCTCTCTTGGTTTTATCCAAGAAAAAGAGACTATATGTGAAGGAACAAAAATCGGAAGGGTCTGCATGGCCATAAGTCATTCGCCTTTCGATATTAGTCCAAACGGACGTATACTCCTCTTTGCAACGCGTCTTTCTCTCGCCTCCTGTCTCTCAACATTTCGGCAATAACCGCCCCCCTTTTCACAATCCAGTGATGCCCTCCCTTATTGATATTGACAAATAACTTACGTATACCGACAAGGGTTCCTCCGTAAAGGCAATACTTATTGCTCCGGGTCATATATATAGATATATCTCCTTCTTTCATATACGTATAAACGAAGAGATTCCCAAGTATATGGCACGTATGTGGTACAGAAACAGTGCCATCAAATGGGAAGAAGGAGAGAAAACACCTAGAAGTATTAGTCGATGTCGTCAGAGCCCCAGGGAGTCTTTCATTGAGCACTTGGGTGAAGATATGGGTGTCCTGGTGATCTTGCCTGTTGGCTTCTGTCAATGAAACTTCCAACGGATTAACCCTGTCCACAGTATATACTATCCAACATCGATAACTCGGATTTTGGTGTGTTTCAAAGTGATTCACTGTATTATCACGAGATTAAATTACTTCGACGAGGTCATATCTTGATGAAAAAAAGAAGAATATAACTGACGAATGAAATGATAATTATATTGAGTAAGGACGTTGTAGTACAAGTGTTGTCACACAACGCAATTTACACTTTAATGGTCCGGATAAGACAGAGATGTATCCAGATGTTTGTAAAAGGTGGACTAACTGCATGTTTAACGACAGAGTCATCGGGGAGCGTCGTAAAAACAGAGTCATATAAACGTTAACGACCCGCAGAAGCTGCGGACAAGAGACAATTTTTAAAATGAATGACAGTCACAGGCGGTACATTACTCTCCATATATCATTCTCGCTTGACTCGCATTCCATCCGCTTTCTGCAATTCTTCAAAAATTGAAATAAATCGATGTGAAATAATTTTTTCAATTCTAATCTTCTCGAATCATTAACCGAATTATTCACTGTGAATTTCATGATTTCGCTGATTTTTTTCAGCGAAAATTTCATTATGATCGATGCTCCAATATTTCACGAATTCAATTGAGAGAGGGACGAGCGGGATGGTAACAAAAGTGGGACAATATTGTCAAATGAGACGTGTAGAGGAGAGTGTTATAGGAAAGAGAGGTGAAGGGACCACATTTGCCTCGTTTGCAGTTTCTATTGTAGAGAGGCGCCACGATCACACGGGCCTAGTTGGATATAACGGTGGGCGCGCCAAGCGTAATTGCACGCATTGTTTGATGCGTGGCAGACGACTCGAATCGACAGACCATCTACTTTGGTTGCCCCGGCGGGCCATTCTTCGGATTTCCACCGGGTTCAACACCAAAGCTCTGCCATTGTCATGAAACGAGGACCGCTGATTTATTGTTGTACACACTCACTCCATGACCCTCAACTCTATATATACTAGTCGACTGTAGATAGATATATACAGACATACACTATCATTCGAGAGTCATTCGTGATTCATGTTTAATGGAGGCGCGGTATAAATTATTTCCAGTTATTTTGCTGGCAAATTGACCCTCAATGAGAATTGAATGAAAAAACTGCAGGTAGAGTAGAAAATTCCTTCTTATGTTATCATCGTAAATAAATTGAGTCACGTAATTTTTGGTAGATGATAAGCAGTATATTCTTGCTTTCGTAAGGAATGAGCTCATCTCTCATGTACAAAACTGACGCTACTCCATGTGTTACTAAACAGGATAGGAAGTAGTCCCCTTGGGTCTCTCGAGTGTTACTATCATAAGGTCCATCTGTATTCACCAGTATCCTGGCAGTCATCCTCTTTCTCGGAAGCTCCGTCCATTCTACCCAACACTCTCGAGCGATCGTATCAGATTGCTCTGCCTCTTCTCATCCTTTCTACACTCTATCGCACTGTCACATTTTGACTGAGCAGCATTGACTGACTTTCTTTCTCTATCTTTATCCAATGAGTTAGCCATATAGATCCGCTGTTTGTACACTGCGACAACATCGAATTTCCGTATTCTCTCGAGTTGAGTATAATCAGAGAATACTATGGAAGATTCCAATTTACATTTCCGTCTCCGACCAAGACTTCAGTAGAAACGAAATTCTTGTGGCTTTTCTATAGTAAATGACTTTCCTATTTCTCCACAAATACTATTTCCTCTTATTTCTCCTAAGTCATGATTGAACATTATTGTCAGAATGCAATTTATGTAATTTCTTTATTCTCCTTCAAGGCTTACACACACAGTATGTAAGGCGTGAGTTAACTCTTACGGCGGTATGATGGTAGACCTCCCGTAGAGTCGAGCTAAAGCCGGTCTGACCAGTATTTCCCCCCTTTGAATTCACCATTTTAACAACGAACTCACACCATCATCCTCTTGAGAAATACTTGTTTCTCACCTTATCTTCTGCCACAACGAGTGGCCATCATTCACTCGAAAATTTACCCAGCGTCTGATCATTAAGCATTGTAAAATTCTATGTAGCTTGAATGAAGAGGAGAGAAGAAAAATGGAGTAACACCTTTCTGCGATGTTCTTTGAGAAGTGAGAATTCAATTTCCCGTGAACGGTTTGCATGACATCAACGAGGTCGTTGAATGATGTGAATGTTATGCTTTCGTTTTGTGCCAGTCACCAGCGGAAACACAATTTCCAGTGCTTCTTATAGGCAATCAGTGGAAATAAGTCGTTCCATACAATGTTATTTACTAGGAAAGGGTGGAGGCGAAGTTAGAGTATTCCTTCTATTCCCAGCCCACTGTCTGCTTTTCTTAACGGCAATCAATATGAATATTATATAGAGACGTTGAAGTGATATGCCGAGAATTTGATTTCATCAACCGTAAGTATATCATTATCATATCATCACTTCAGAGCGCAACATCGGTTATAGCAGCGTTCATTAATGAGCTCCAACTGAACAGATGAAGAGAGAACTCAAATGTGCTTGAGGATGCTCATATCATCGCGGGAAGACGGAGATTGCAGAATTATATCAAGGAATTGTACACGGAACAAAAAAGATACCTGATCCGCGTAGTTTTGAAACCTAATTCGCGTTTCTCTGGAAACGTGATTCACGTTTCTCGAGAAACGGGACTTACGATTCTTCTGAAACGAAATTTCTGTATCTTCAGAAACGTGATTTACGTGTCTCGAGAAACGGGATTTACGATTCTTCGGAAACGTGATTCAGGTATCTCTGGAAACCTGATTCGTGTTTTCAGAATACTTCACTTGTTTCTTGGGTTATCAGGTTATCAGGTTATATTCATTTCAGAGTGACCTTACATTACGTTTGCTACCTTCAGATCTTGGTTTTTTGTATATCTCTATATATTTTCCACTCTATAATTTCTCCACTCAGTTCCTTAATTCGTATTTTCCCATGATAATACGAGTTTCAACTAGTAAATCAGGGGAGAAGACGAGTTGGAATACTCGAGCCCATTTGAGTCTCCTCTTCATCCGTTCCATTGGAAATCATTAAAGAGCGCTCCTATGACCGACAATACAGTTTAGAGCGATGTCACCAAATCATAGGATAATAAGAGCCGAGGCATTGACGATCAAATTTTCATCGAAATAGCAGACTCATATGCAGAATTGATCAAAGGATTTTATAGTTTTATTCCACCGTAAACGCTGGCATGAACTTTCTGTTTGATGAGTTTTCTTGGAGGTCAGAGACTATGATGGTATCTCCAATTCTAAATACACTGTAGCTTCCCTAATGCAATGGATGCGCGAATGTTAGATAGAGGCTGTGCAATCCCCCATGGTGATCTTCTGATTGCAAATGCTCTAAACAAGATGGTAGATTCAGAAGTGTGAAATGGAAACGGAGAGTATCCAATCTGTATTATCCAGTCCTGTACCCTAACATTCGGATCGAGCACCACACACATATAGATCAGAATTCATCAGGATACTGCGGTTTGTACTATCTCTCAGTTCAGATGGCTACAAGGAGCACAGAAGATTGTAGGGATTGATTTAGTAGAGGTGAAACGAGGTATCACGATGAAATTCCGACGATTGAATAGGTGTTCCTTTTTAGAAATTTGGAGATTTTCGGTAGCTATCCACTGCGAAAGTTGGCAGTGAAGCGATTTTAATTAAAGCAGTAATTGGGAAACTGCAGAGCTTCAGACTATTTCCTTTCGATAAAAAGCCTTTCAGGTCCTTGATAACGACTAACTCGCCCAAACTGTTATCTCATTTAGACCCTGTGCATTAGCTTGTACTTACTGAATTAATCAAGTTGCCTTGAACCCAAAATGTGGAAACCGCAGTGGATTTGAACTTCCGTTTATCAATACCAAGCGAATCTGAATGTGAAATATAGAAACTTTCCTTTTTTAACAAACATCTGATATGGATTTCCATCGAAAATTTTTGGCTATTGTGAATATGAGATGTGGTGCATAGAGATTATTCAGGTGTAAGTGGAGAGCGCTGAAGAAGAATCAAGTATCACGACTCTTCATAAAGATGTGTTATCCTTTTGTGTGTGTTTGTGTCGTGTGTGATGCGCTGGCCGGTGATACCCGTCTACGGATCCTTTGATACCGGAGATCTGCTGCTCTTATATTATTTGTTATAATGGCAGACGAGGAATGGAAATATAGGTCAGATGGTGAGTTGCAGACGCATTTGAGAGTCCGAATCTCGGATTTGTTTTGTTACAATAGAACACAAAAAAACAGTCCTGATTTGAAAATTAGCGCTTCGAACTTCGGAAATCGATTTTGGTACAACGTTGCGCGCGCAATCAGGTGAAAATATTTCTAGGATCAGTGTCACTGCCTTCTTCAGGAACCGAATTTTCGAACACCCAGGAGAATAATAAGGAACATAGCGGAAAAACCCAAACGTCTCCATCCAAATTCAATAGAGATCTATCAGCTTTTAATCCCATCAATTCATTGAGTTCCATATAGATGGAGAAATCGAAATGATTGATGTGGGTAGACTTTCATCTGGCTATAAACAAGAACTTTCCTCCTCCCACCGCAGTACTCCGATACGAAACCAATTACCATCGATTGATTTTTCGGCTTCTATATTCTATTAATTCGTTACTGTACGTTTATTTCAAACGATTAACTAACTTATTGCCGGAGGATCGTTAGGCATGTGGTACAGTTGCATCAGGGGTCACAGCGGATGGGCCAGGTATAGCTTCACGCTTGGTCGTACCTAATTGCCAATTATAATCCCTATTAATTAGAACAATCCCAAAATGGAAGTGTGCAGCTATTAACGCTTGGAGTCTAACCCGCATATACTTGGGGCATTTATGCGGCTCGCTGCGTAATAATTCGGCGTCTCTGCAAACTCTGGCACACCAATGTGTCTGAGCTACACCATACTACCCGAGAGATTGGATTATCGTCTGGGGCTATTTTCCAACGATGGAACCCGTGGTCTCCTTTGTAATAGTTTCGGCCCACTGCGAAACAGCTGCGCTACGGAAACTCGGTAAGCAATACCCTTCTTTTACAACGTCATCCGAGGGAAAACCAAATCCTCAACTAAAATCCTGTTGTAGTATTACGTTATACACTTGGTTACCTTCTCGTGTATTTTCCGTTAATTCTGCTCATCAGTTAAATTGGAATTATAATTCAAAAACGGTACTGAGCTTGTTCAACACTCCATTTCTTTCTTCATGGTAGAGAAAAGCCCTTATTTACTCTTCTTTTTTCTTCTGAATTCATGAGGTGATCCGTCTCTTTTTGAGAACACTTCCTGCGCGCGCTATATTGTTGCATTGTACAAAGACTCTGATTAAAGTTTAAGTACACGAGAGAAAGAATAAAGGAACGAGGACGGAAGTAGGTAACGAGACTTGGTTTTCGCGTTTTTCTTCTTTCCCATTCTCTCGGATACACATTGACTTTGTGGAATTTCATTTTGCAAAGAGAGCGGTCTCTCTACCTACCACTCATCTGTTGGCTTTTGATCGAAATAAGGAGGGAAACACTTGAGATGAAAACGTCGGATACATTTCGTTTTGAATCTTTATCTAAGAGAGAAGAAGAAAATATGTAGGAATAGTAATAATCAATAAATTTCTCCGGTTTTTAGAATGTATACTTCGAGTGAATTTCGATGAGATTCAATTCCTTGGGAAATTCGGATTCATCAGGACTATTTTAGTACCCAGCAATCACTCCTTTCTCTCGATTCACACGTTTTCTGTCATCTATTCTTGAACTTCGACAAGTTACTTTGCATGATTGGTTTCATTTCATAAATGGTTTACCCGAATTACATTGATCGTCTATAAAATTCTGCGCATCAGGCTAAATTGACATTTTAGTTGAATTCAATAATTCCCTCCGTCACTCTGAATTCATAAAATCCTTCTCAATTTTTTATTACGGCATTCTCTATTCGCTTCACATCAGTATGAAGAGCTTTCCATGTTCCCATGGATACAGCAATGAAAGTACCGAAATATTTCATCAATATCTATCAACCAGTCGACAATCTTAGAGTACACAGAACAGAGTGAAACGTGAAAATTATGGATGCATAATTTTGATTATGGGCAAACACAAACTAATGATTTAATAATTGCCTTGAATGCAATTATTTATGTGAATACATCCTGATGGAATTGAATATTGAAAGAGGAATTGCATTTGGGAGTCTCGTTAGGCTGGATGAGCATATAATCCAGTGTCAAAATGAAGCTGTGTGTGCATGGTGCATTGCATAAATTGTCGCTGAAATCAACAATGCATTCATCGATCTCTGTATTCAGTATGTACGAGAGAATATTTACCAACGTACATAATTAAAGTACTAATTAAAGCATTGAGAATTCAGTAATGAGACTCGAATAATAATTTACAGTTAGCAAAACTAAGAAGAGAATTTTTTTGAAATGATTCGGTTGAGAAAAATAGTGAAAACAAAAGAATGAAGATGCGGATGTTCTCGATTCCATAGAGATAAAAGATTCGAAGTACTTCCGGCTATCCAACCAAAGCGGCCCTAGAGATCCTAGGCAGTTGGACGATATAACTGCGACGAATTTTTGGCAAAGATGAAATTCCGCCTTTGTTTCCTCCCTTCATTCCCCGCTCTCACTTGGAAGTTTCAACATACACTCGCCTATCCCTTGCCAATGTAACCCGGATTTGTGAAAAGATCCCACGGGCCACCGGCCTGGAAAGAACAAACGATGCTCGCCGAAGCGTGTTCTATCCACGTTCGCTCCTCGTTCCACTATTTTGAAGACGCGAGATTCGACCCTATCGACTTTTCGACCGCCTTTTTTATCTTAATACTTCTTTTTCTTTTCTCTTTTGAGCCCTCTGTTCTGACGTGAAATGCTGAGTTAGTGGATGAGATTATACGTTCGATTATGAAATAAATTACTCGAGTGCTGGTAATTCAGTGCAATTTTTCGGAAGATTGTTGTTGATTATAGAGGAGAGGGAGATTAAGGTAGTTTCCCACCGTTCTCGGCAAGTTGATACCTCATTTTTTTGATGCTGTATCGAAGATGATATTTTTGTGAATTTTTTCTGGATTTTTGCCCGTGTACTTTATGAGGTGGGGAAGAAGGTTTCTAAATCGGACTGGGATGACAAAATTATTCGAAAACTACAGACGTTATTGATAATTTGAAATGTATTGACGGAAAAACAATATTTCAACTACAAAATCTAAGGAAAAAATATTCAATTGTCTGTATAGATTTTGAGGAATATCAATTAGAGAGGAGTCGTAACTATTTACGAGATTTTTTTACTTTAAATAACCACCAAAAATTGAAAAATGAAAAAAAAATAATCAGAAATCTTC
>JABSMS010011159.1:0-13388 GCA_018902275.1 Aleiodes sp. PSUC_FEM 10030003
AAAGGCCACTCCCCAGTTTCTCCGATGAATTCTCATGAATCACGGTAGCCTAAAATTAAAAAAAAACAAAAACAGAGAAAAATGGCCATTGGTGAACAAAATGGTCACCGTGACCAACAACGTTCACGATGACGTTCACATCCGTACCAGCTGAACAGTCTTAAAATAGGAATTTTAATAATTGATAGATCAATACCGAATTAATTCATCATGTCTCTTGATATTAATTTTCATCAGCTGTTGAAACGTATCTGGTTCATCATGAACCATATTCTTGAAATTGTTACCAAGATTCTCAAATTGTGAACAACCATGGAGCACAATCATTCCAAAAATAACATCAGGCCCAGTGAAGCCAAGTATTGCGAAGAGAAGGCCAGTAAATTGAGTAGCTCTTGTTAACTGAAAGCGCAAAGCATCTCTGTAATCGAATGGGTAATATGTTTGATATAAGAAGAGTCTTCCTTCTATATCGGTTATATTAGTGATTTCTCGGGATAGATGTCCAGATATATATAGTCCCAAGTTAGCTGTTGTAGTTAACGCTGCACCAGCAAACCCGCCATAAGTAATGATGTGCGATATATTCCAATACTTTAACATAACTTCTTTTTCGTCAATTTTATCGATATTCCAATCCTCTTCAATTTTCTGAATGAGTGTAGCTAATTCTTCACAAAAAAAATAAGTCAGAAAATAAAATACATATCATTTTACAAATATTTTTGTATCTTATTAGTTTGAGAAGAGTTTATCCGGAGATCATTTCTGTACATTAGAAAATTTTCTACTCTTTAAAAAAAATATACTAATGGCGCGTATTATCTATTTCCGTAATGTAGGATTCCCACTCCCACTATAAAAAATACAGTGACAAGTCTAAAAATATACTTGCGACAAGTATTTTTTAAACTTGACGCGTGAAAATTATACTTCTGATGAGTATTCATATTATACTTACTGCTAGTATTTTCTTATACTTGTCCTGAGTATACCACTGTTCAGTAAAAATTTATACTTGTCAGTAGTGTATTTTTTTAGAGTTTACAAAAAAAGTCTCCCTATAGATTTGTTTTAATTTAATGGTTCCAGAAATATTTACAGAATAATCTACATTACATTATTAAAATTATCTGCCCTTACTACTTCTTTCAATCCTCAAAACGGCAAGTTTTATAGCACTCATGGTAGCTGGGATAGTTGCCGTGACATTGTCAATTACTAAGTTAAAATTACCCCAAACCATAACAAGAGCATAAATCTGTGGGAATGATAGAAATAAAAGCACACTAAGAACAGTCATAAAACTCTGAATATTCAATACTACGTTGCGGCATTCTGATGATTTTGGATACGTCCAAAGACCACAAAATTTCAAAAGTTTCCGATTAAAGCCTATAGCCCAATCATAGGTATAAGCTTCGAAATCCGCAGGTGTTTTGTCCCTAATCCTCGAGTTGTCCATCGCAACAGTTAAATAACAACTGGCACTCTCCCTACTACAAACCCTCTTCAATTCTTTTATCATAGTACTTCAGGGTCTATGGAAAGCTCATATCTTATTCATATCACTTCTTTTTTCCACCACTTCACTCAGAAAGAAGACTTACACCTTCGCGGAAGAAACGTTCTATTATTCATGGATTTAAAACTAAAGACAGATACATTTTATTCACGAATACATTGAGAATTTGCTACTTTCTTTCCCGCTTACCGAAGAGCAGACATGCGCAAATTATTCAAAGTTGTTCATCAAACGATGTGCCATTTCAATCTTCTAACTTGAATTGATCAGAATCAAGGATAATTCATTTCGGAGTATAATTATGTATATTGGATCATTCCTATAACCATCTAAGTAATTGAGTGATATAACTTACCAATCAGAGTTTCGAATGAGTGATTCAATGTTATCGGCGTGGTTCGATATCCAACATATTGTATTCTTATAAAGCAATGAAAATTTTTCTGTGTTCTAAGAGAAATTCACTTCGGCATATGTATTGACTGTTGTGGGAAAGAATTTTCAAACAGTATAGAAAAAAATAGTAGAAAAAAAGTGATGTGTTAACTCTGAATGCAGTTTTTCCGTGAAAACTAAGAGTTCAACTCAAATTCCAGGAGCACATATCTCTGTAGATAATTAAGCCATAAGAAGTAAATGTTAGTATTGAATTCATTTACTTGAATAACTAATGGGAGGTGAAATAGTAGACAAGAGAATAGAACAAATTCCATTATTTCAAATACTATAGAACGATAATTTTTCAGCAAGTTGTATGCATAAAATTATGAGTAATTACAATGCACATATGATAATTGATACCATTTATCAAATCAATCACTCATTGCGCGAAGAACTGAAATGTAACTTGCAGTAGTTTTCAAAACCTAAAATTTTTCATCGAATAAATTATAAAAATCATCCAATCAGTTCAATGCCTCATAATTCAATGATGATTTACTTGGATAAATGTATTAAGTGTCATAGGAAATAATCCACCGGCAGTTACTTCGAGTGGTTGAGCTGAACGTAAAAGTAAAAGTTGTATTTGAAGATATTGCTTTGGTTTTAGTCTCGTCCAATCGCAGTTATAAATTGCTGTTTGAAGATGTAAACTCTATTGAATTATTAGAATTATATGTATCAAATAATTAGGGATATATTCACGGGATAATTATGAAAGAAACATACTTGAGTAACAAGATGCTCACCAACCCAACAATATATGAATATCAAAAATAAAAAATAAATCGAGAATGTTGTATAAAATGTAAATTTTTGAAGAATTTGTCGAAATGGAGAATTTTGTGACAGTAGATTAATTATTTGTACACAGTTTACGCACAGTATTAGTGATAAAACTGCCAAAATCACTAACAGAAGTAGACTAAAGACGTCTTCGATTTTTTCGACAAATCTGATATAGAATATTCATTATGATTTTCACGAGAACGATGATGAATGACTAAAAGATTATGCAACTACAGTGCAAAGCAGTCCAAATCCCAACCATTTTTCATCCTACCTATTTTCAAAATTCGTTTCGTCTTCTGCTCACCGGATAAAGTGCGTCACGTCGGACTCTTGGGAATAATCATAAAACTGACGAGAGTTGAAAATGAATTGGGTGGGACGTTTTCATGCAAAAATAAGGAGCCTTGGCAACTTCGTAAGACTTTCAGGCCAAATGAAGTAACCAATTCGGAGTAGACAGTAATTTTTTGATTTTTTCTTCTCCAAAATACGGCAAAAAATAATTGTTAAAGTTCGAACTTTTGTTTAGTTTTATATGGCCGGATGAAAAGATCTTACACAATTGAATTCGAAACAGAGGTAGGATGAATAAATGATTTATCAGTGCAGTAATGAAATTAGATGAGTCGATAATCACTTTGACCCAGTTTTTTTGAAATGTCTCAGAGTTAAAGGAGCAAAGAAAAATTTTTGTGATCACCTTTGCTCTCCGAATGAATGAGAACTGGGAGAAGGGTACTAAAAAATTCATCCATCTCCCTCAGTCCTTGAAATATTTCGAAAATAACTGATATAATCGATACAAATCTGACTGTTCGTCTTTTACGCAATTACTAGCAAATTAATAATGAGATTGTATTAATTGAAGAATAATACCGAATTAAACGGCAATGTGTCCTAACATTATATTTCATTAGTTGTTGGAATTTCTCTGATTCATTGTCAACCATATTTTCAAGTTTATTAGCAAGATTTTCGAGCTGTGAACATGCATGAAGTACAATCATTCCGAATATAACATCAGGCCCAGTAAAACCAAAGACAGCAAAAAAACAACCGATAAATTGACTAGCTGCTGTTAACTGATAATACATATCATCTGTATAGTCAAATGGATAAACGGTTTGGTATGGTAGTATTCTTCCTGGTATGTCAGTAATATTAGTGAATGTACGGGATGAATGTCCAAGTGCGTATGGCAAATAATCACTAATCATTGCTGTAAATGCAGCAGTAAAACCTCCAAAACTTATAATGTGTGATATAGTCCAATATTTTACAATCACTCTTTTTTCCTCAATGCTATTAACATTCCAATCTTTCTCGATGCTCTCGATCAACCGAGCCAATTCTTCACAAAAAAGGAGATAATTCGAGAAATCAAGCGTGTATTATTTCACAAATATCTTGGAAACTATCAGTTGTCATTGAATTGTTCTAAATCCGATAGTTTCCAAAATATTTTCAAAATAATTCACATTGAATCATTCAAGTCATCTACTCTTACCATTCTTTTCAGCTCTCAAAATGACCAATTTCAAACCAGCAACAACAAATGGAAGAGCTGTCATACTATTGTCAATTATCAATCCAAAGTTTCCCCAAACCATAACAAGAGCCCAAACTTGTGGAAATGTGAGGAATAAAAAAATACTAATAATAAATATACAAATCTGGATATTCGATACTACATTGCGCCATTCTATTGATTCTGGATAAGTCCAGAGACCAACGAACTTCAAAATTCTACGATTAAAGCCTATTCCCCAATCATAGGTATAGGCTTCGTAATCTTTTAGTGAAACCGTTCGGCCAGTAACCCTCGATGTCTCCATGGCCACTATTAAACAACAACTGGCACCCTCCCCCTTACGAATCGTCTTCTTTTTTTCATCGCAATACTTTAGAGTTCATGAAACGCTCATAACTTATTCATATGGCTTCTTTTCCTATTCTATTCTTTTTTATTATGTAAGGATTTAAAACTGGAAAAAGATACATTATTCTAAAGAATCTATCAACAATTCATAACTTTAATTCCTCGATTAAAAATGAAGAGGCATGCGCCGCACGGCGTGGTTTTTTTTAATGTTCGCACGGCATTGAGTACAAAGTTTGCAAGGAATAACCTTCAGTACAAGTTTTCGAGGGAACTAAATCTGTTTCTTTCTAATTATTTTATCTGCGGCTGTTCATAAGTATAGATTTATCGTGTCTGTTCAATGTTGGAGTTCATACACGGTTTAATCCCGGTTTTTTTGAAATGCTTAATTTCGTAACTGTTTATTTATCAAGATAAATCAGTTCTTAAATTAGCAGCCGTTGATCGTCTGATATAATTACTGGCCGAATATAATGAGTATTACCGTGAAACTCTCACCAGTTACGCGTTATGAGTTCATCTCTTTATTAATATTTGGGCAGTTTGATTTTGTGATCAATAAGACTATCAGAAATGTATTCGGCTATATTTATTACTTCGATTCTTTCTCTCATGATTCCTCATAGTTATGCATTAGTTTCTGAAAATACCCCAGTAATTGTTGTCACTCAGGGAGTTGTTGAAAATGAGAATGTATTACCGGTTTCTGTTTTTTGGTACCATCCCAATATTACGAAAGGAGATCAATTATTTGTTCATTCTGTGAATTCTAAAAGGGTATACATTGATAACATGACTATTACCTCACCCATGGGATCATTTGAGGTGCCGCATGCAGTTTTAGAAAGTGGTGAAAGCCTAGGTGATCATACTTTTTATTAATCTTCAATTACTAATGACGAAATTGGAAGAAACTATCTTTCAAGGATGTTAAGTGATTTTGAAAAAATACTGAAAATTTTATAAAACCCAGAGGATTATGCTTATAATATGATAAAGAAAATTCGGTAAAATCCTTAGGGGATTTAAGAAGCTATTGAAGGTCAAAATTGATAAAAAAAATTACACATATTTGAATGGGAAATTGATAAAAATTGGTCATATCTTTGTCGAGAATAATTCAGAAATTCCAAAATTTTTGGAGTATAGAAGAATTCCAAACATGATTTTATATGAAAATTTCATAATTTTCAGGAGGATCCTGAGTTTTTAATAAATGAATGTTTTTTTCAATAAATAAGAGGATCCTCCGAACATTATGGAATTTTCATTTACAATCGGGTTCAAAATTATTCTGTATGCTCGGAAAATTTCCGAATTTTTTCACCATTTTCGATGAAGATATGATCAATTTTGACTCGTTTACCACTAAACCACATGTAATTTTATTCATTGATTTTCCCCGTTAATAGCTTCCTAAATCCCCTGAAAATTTTGTGGATTTTTTAAAATCATATTATAAACATAATCTATTGAGTTTTATGAATTTTTCCAAATCGGATTTTACCAGTTTTTCACTCGCTCAACATTCTTAAAAATAGATTCATGCAATTGCTACAGCAACCACTTGTGTCTCCTGGAAGAACTTATTTTACTTATATATCTCTGAAGCGAAATAGAAAGCTAACACACTCAATATTATAGATCAATATTGTGCTGTGATAGTATCTGGGAACAGCCTTCTAGATGATAACCCTATTTGCGACTCCAAAGTTCAGTGGATGTATGATCGCAAAGATTCATTGGGAGAATTTGCTTTGAAAGACTTAGTCATCCCTGGTACTTATGATTCAGCTGCCTACACAAATTTGAATAGGAAATCAGTGGATGATCAAACATTGATTTCACGGTGGTCACTTTGCCAGGTTCCGTTAAATTTTATAGCCAATAATGCTTTGATCAATTGAAAGAAAACTTTCCTAAAATTGATGAGGAAAAAATATCATAACGCACTCATTTTATATTTGACAGTCGAGATCTATAAAGACTCAATTAATGGACGGCATACGCTATTTGGATTTGGTACCAGGTTCCAGATCTGTGGGGGGAAGAAAGGAGTACATAGTAACATATGATGTAACAGAATTGATTACGATGGACGACGTGATAAACCAGATTAAAGGATTCATGGAAGTTTCAAAAGATATATTGATCGTATCACTCAGAGGATTTACTCAAGGTATGTTGAGAGGGTGCTTGTGTAATCGATTATGCAAGAATGAACTATCATCAACAATATTTGTAATAAGTAGGACCGGAAAATTTATCCGTTATTACGTCCGGCCCTAGTAATAAGTGAACAATAAGTGAGGAGAAAATCCTTACGTTTTAATTACAGAATGAATTCCGAATTTTCAGGAATCAGTTCTGATGAAGATCACCAAAGTTTTATAAAATATCTTGAACAATCATTCGAAAAGCATGCTCATCCCCGTGAAACTTGGTCATATGCGTTGAAAAACATTTGGACTGACAATAAAAGGCTTATTATAAGTTATGATCATCCAGCTCATCAACGATCCAATCTTATGTGGCCTCCAATCACTCAATACTGGACTAATGCCCAATCCGTCAATAGACTACATTCTTACCTCAGAGGAATATATGAGGAAACTGACAAGTCAGTATTTTCAAATGAACTTTCCCTCAACAGATTAATTCTGATATTCGAGTAACTATCTTCACATACCCATGATTCCCTAGGGCCGACGTACCTCACGCTGCTGTGGTGGCATTCACTCAATCTTCGACCAGAGACTCTCAGGATATATCCAATAGAGATATCAGTCTTCACTATTGGGGTCAACGACTTGGTAAATACATTCTTCAATGGTACACTGAAGAATGGAATGAAACAGCCAATATTATTGCAGTTGATTTTTATCAAACATCAGGAATTATCGATGTTGCTATACAGTTAACTGAATATCGAGCCAGACATTGGCACTACCTTCACTAGAGATAACGACCTATATCGTAATATATTCATTCCAATAGGAAACTTGCATGAGTTTCAGGAAAAAAATTATTCCTGAGAGATTATAGCGAGAAAAAATTATGTTCAATTTGCGTTTATAATTGACTAAATACCTTCAGAAAAATTGAAAAAAAGAAATCATGCAAGTTTCCTATTACTTCATATTCTTTTGTTGATTAATAATGATGATAACAATAACAATAGTTATTCATTAATGTTCTATTGTAACAATTCTTCAGGTTGGAAGGCTCCTTTGAATTATCCCTTTTCCCCGAAATGTTAAAAAATTTTATCGCATTGCCTCATTATCATTTACACATTTAGAATTTAAACTTTTATTCACTGTAATTTGACACGCTATGAAAATTCTCCAAAAGCACCGAAAGACAATTTTTATGCCAATAATTATTGAAGTGACAACAAAGATAATTCATTATGTGACATAACTGTTTATTTAAATTATCTTTATAATTATTCCACTCCTCAGTGATGTAACATAATAATCGAAACTTCAAATTAGTGACTCAGTGTTATCATCATTGATAAGTATCCAGCACATGTTTTTATAAGCTGCAATTAGAATTAAGTTTTTAATTCCACTTTAGCATATGTATTGAGTGTTATGGGAAGAAACTTTCGATTAGTTATAGATACTTCAAGAATAAGTCCAATTTTTGAATAAGTTTCGAAATTTGTTATGGGTTTTTTCGCAAGTATCTTTGGAACATGGCTTAGGCAGATTTTATGTCTTCCAGCAACTTGATCGGTAGAGAATTTTATGAATTGCACAAAAGTTCTTTTACTAAATGCTCCTAAACCGCACCATTCTCAAAACATTTTCCTTCTTTAACACTGAATCGATGACAAAATGAATTTCTTTTTAACGGAAAATCTCATGTCAAACTCATGTTTCACATAATACTCTCTCACAAGTCTACTCTGAGTCTCGTATTATTCCCGAGAAGGGGGAAAAAACGTCACCTGCGACGATCCCGTAAGCGAGTCAACTCTCCCCTTCCAACGGCTATTAAAAGTATAGAAAGAAAATGACAAAAGAGACTTATAATAACAGGTTATTTAATTGCGTAATTGCAGTGATCATAGCTTGAAATAATTCTAATTCAAGAGAGAGAAAAAAACGATGAGGGTTCAGAGGTATAAGCGGGATCAGTCGTCGTTGAACTTTCCAATAAATAATTTACCTCTCTTTACTCCGACAA
The DNA here is from genome assembly GCA_018902275.1 of Aleiodes sp. PSUC_FEM 10030003. Taxonomy (NCBI): domain Eukaryota; kingdom Metazoa; phylum Arthropoda; class Insecta; order Hymenoptera; family Braconidae; genus Aleiodes; species Aleiodes sp. PSUC_FEM 10030003. The sequence goes on from JABSMS010011159.1 coordinate 8,838, forward strand.
TGGGAAAAACTAGAGACAATGGAAAAGTCTGTGATTTCAAATGGAGTATGAATCGTTACAGAATTATCCTCAAATTAATCGGTCTTTGGTCATTCAAAAATTACAAATTATTCCGTGAAATTTCATCGAATATACAAACATTCATTATAATTAATTCAATAATATTATTCGTAACAATACCACAATGTTTCGCTTTACTGAAAGTTTGGGGCCACATCGATTTAATTATTGATAACTTGCTCATTAATTTACCATTTGTAGCTAGTGCTTTCGAAATGCTGATTTTTCGTTATCACAAAAAGCGTAATTTATTTACAATCAATAATTAAGAATGCTTATCAATATTAATTATATATTGATGATATTCTTATTTTTTTCATTGACTTCAAGTGATGGGTAAGATATTCGCGGAAATCAAAGATGATTGGAATTCAATGACTATCAATGAAATCGAGATCGCAGCGAAGTATTGGAAAATTTCACACATGATTTTTACATATTTCATTGGTGGTGCTATTTTGATCAACGCGTGGGATTATACTCTCTTCTTAGCTGGTTATACATCAAGAACAATTACCAATATAACTGATATTCATGAGAGAATACTGCCATATCAATCGTTTTATCCATTCGACTATTCGATAACACCAATTTATGAGTTAACATTGTTAAGTCAAGCATTCAGTTGTCTCTGTACTGTCATTAGTTTCACAGTACCTGGTGTTACATTCAGTGCTATAATTCTTCACACATGCTCACAATTGGAAATTCTTTCTAATTTCATTGGAAATATTGATGTTGATGATCCTGAAGTATTTCGGAATAATTTGAAATTTTATGTGCATAAACACATACGTATTATCAGGTAATCCTAATTTTGTAGGAGAGTGAGAAATAACGAAAAGTTCAGAAACTACATGTATGTTAGTGAATTGAGGGGGGGGGGAGGTTTCTTAATTTTTTCGTGGACATTTGAAAAAGTCAGTTTTACGAAGGAATTACCTGTCAGTTCATTCGACTTGTCTTCCTTTACCCCTGCATTCATAATTGAATTCATATAATCTATTTTGATTATCAGATTGGTGGAAAAATGCAACAAAATATTCAGTCTAATTCTATTGGTATTGCTTGGACTATTCGGTACTGTATTATGTTTTTTAGCATATTACATGATGATTCTCATATCTCAACAATCAAAAAAAGTTGTAATTCAAGCTGGAATATTTTACATGGCATATATAATGGACTTTCTAACATTCATATTTATGTACTGTTGGATTGGTGAATATCTCATTGCACATGTATATAAATTTTTTGTATTATTATCACTTCATGTTTTCAAAAAAACGATTAACGGCATCAATGATTGTTTAGCTAAAAAATTGAGATAATTGAAAGGAATAAGAAATTCACAATAATTAAATAATATTATTGTCTAGTGCATGAAATTAAATTCGTCAATTTATCAAAATAATTGGATGAAATTGAAGCCAAAGGAGAGAACTACAATAGTAATACTATTATTAACATCAAATCAACCATTGACAATCAGCGGCGGTAAACTTTTTCCAATGACACTCCACACATTCCTCAAAGTATGAACAAATATGATAAAAGTTATCAAATAATTCTATTATAATATGAAACTGGAATAATTCAATTTCAATTTCATGATAATTCCCAATTTGTAAATATGGTCCGCAGTTGGTGGACCAAAACAAGTAAATATATTAGATTTCTGAAACTTTCCGAAAAAGTTGATTGGGTGATCAAATAGTGAACACTAATTTTTTGTAATTTTTTTTCCATTGAAATAAGAAAGAAAGTAATTGTCAAAATTCAATTTTATGCACAAGTTCATGGGGAGTCGAAATGGGGAGTCAATGCTGACGTTAGGATCCCTTTCCACAAAATTGATTCATAACGTTTCCACAATTTCACTACTCATTTTCAATATTTTCTCCCTGATTTCCAGGTGTTAAAAAGTGCTGGAAGTTACGTATCGGTTCTCCTAACAATATCTACCTAACTCTCCGAAACAATAATTATGATAATAGCATAAAAATGCATTCAGCTAAATAAACTTCATTCAAATTATTCACCGCTCAATGTTTCAACTGACATCCAGCGCCATCTTACATGATCCGAGGTGAGAAACTAGCACAATATAACCGACACCTTGCAGTAAGATTAAGAAATACAATTCCACCTTCAATGCACCAATGAAAAGTCTAAAAATCCAACCAACCACATTACAAACACATGCGAAATACACCAATCGCATCATCAAGCGTAGACTATCCATCGGATAAGCGACACAGCCACGTCTCCGGTGGCCGCCACGTTCCCATCGGCCTCTTCTCCACCACTAAACCTAAATTAGCCGGTAAACACTCATCGATAACCAACAAAAATATAATAAAATTAATATATAAAGTGTGTGAATAACTTCAATTAAAATGGCTCTGTCAAAGAGTTCATTAATTTTCCCAATTATTTTTCTCCTCTTCACGTCAATATCAATAATCGCCGCTCAAGAGGAACTCAATGAGGAAATCGTCCTGAAGAACGTAGACAGGACAATAGATCTTCAGTCCCAATTAACAAAGATAACAACTAAAATAGTCGTTGAAAATACAGGTAAATCACCAGTTAAGCATTTTTATTTCGCAATTGATTCACAAAAACGGTCAACACTGAGTTCCATCGCTGCACACACTAGAGATGCTAGTAGAACGGAATTAAAATTGATACAAGTCAAAGTTAAGGGTCACGATGACAAGAATTTATATAAAATTGAACTAAAGGATTCACTTCAGCCGGGAAGGACGACACCAGTCGAGGTAGATACTGTCTCCACCCACGAACTCGATCCTTATCCAAAGGAAATAACGCAGAAAGAGAAGCAGCTGGTTAGATACACTGGTAATGTTAATTTATTCTCACCCTACAGTGTATTGAAACAAACAACAAACGTTATATTACCATCGAGAAATATCGAGAGTTTCACGAGGATAAAACCCGTTTCAGTCAGCGATTCAACAATCATTTATGGCCCAATGGAGAAGAAATCGCCGTACGCACATGAAGATTTCACCGTACACTTTGAAAATAATAATAAATTCTTAACTGTTACTAGATTAGAGAGAGTCATTGAAATATCACACTGGGGTAATATTGCAGTCGAAGAAACAATTGATTTACTTCATACCGGTGCATTACTGAAGGGCTCATTCTCACGTTATGAATACTCACGTGAATCAAAATCAGGACAATCAAGTGTACAAAGCTTTGATACAATATTACCAGCAGCTGCATCTGACATTTATTATCGCGATGATATTGGTAATATATCAACATCACACACCCGTGTTAAGAAAGATTCCGTTGATGTTAATTTGAGACCGAGATTTCCATTATTCGGTGGATGGAAAACACATTATACCATTGGTTACAATGTACCAAGTTATGAATATTTGTATCACAATGGCGATGAGTATGTACTGAAAATGAGAACAATTGATCATGTATTCGATGACATGGTAATTGATGAAGTCGTATTGAAAATAATTCTGCCGGAGGGCTCGAAGAATATTGAATTATTATTGCCGTATAAAGCAAAGAGACTGAAGGATGAACTCCATTATTCATATCTTGATACAACTGGACGTCCAGTTGTTTCAGTGACTAAGAAAAATCTCGTTGAAAATCACATACAGGACTTCAAACTAATGTACAATTTCCCGAGAATTTTGATGCTTCAAGAGCCACTTCTCGTTGCTGTTGCACTTTATCTAATGTTTTTACTCGTTATTATTTATGTGAGACTGGATTTTTCAATTGATAAGGATGAAGCGTCAGAGAGTAAATTGAGAATTGCTGGACAGTGTGAAAAAATTCTTGCCGCGCAGGACAAAAGAGTTACAACATACAATGACCTTGATGAACAATTGGTTTATTTGAAGGCTAATAAAGACACTGAAGCATTTACATCGGCATTAAAATCAATACATCAAGAATACAAAGTTGCTACTAATACTATCAATGAATTAGCGCAAAATCTCAAGGGCGATTCAACTGATGTTTATGATAGAATACAAGAATTACAAAAGTATGATCAAAAATTGAAGGAACTTTATAATCAACAGCAAACACTCTATGTTCATAAACTTGTTCCTGGTAAAATTAGTCGTCAACAATTTGTCGATTCTGAGAATGCTATCACTAAGAAAAAAGAAGAGTGCGTTGAGAAAATTAATTCTATTGTCAAGTCACTTCATTAATTTTTTAATTTTCATCATTAATACGGATTATTGAGGAGATAAAAACATTGAAATTATTCAAACATAAAAAATTATCACTGTCATTTTTAGAAAATGTGTGGATGAGAAATAATAATGAATTAAAGATTGTAGTGAAAATTGTATTGCTTCACAGTATGTAGTTCCTGCGTGAACACAATTACTACGATTTAATAATTTTTAATAAATCATAAGTTTATACTAATATTTGTCTGTTTTCATTTTTCATCGAATCAAAAAAAATGATTAT
>JABSMS010011170.1:0-13384 GCA_018902275.1 Aleiodes sp. PSUC_FEM 10030003
GTTCGATACTTGTAGTCGATTATCAGTGTCATACTGCAATATGATTGAACATGAAGAAATAAGACGCTAAGTGAAATAATTTGTGAAGTAAGTTGACCTCATTAATGTGTTCAACTTCTTCACTGTAATTATTAAGTAATGTAATAATATTAAATAATGCTTATGGGGCATAACATATTTTTTCATTCATAGTTGAACCTCGATAGATCTCAGAACCGCAGGCGACCAGAGGATATACAGTCAATGACGATGCCATTTGATTCGAGTCGTTTTAATTTCACAAAAATCAGTAACAGAGAAATATATTTTGACGTGTGCACGGGAGACGGTGATAACGTTATAGCAGCGAATGTGAGCCCCTTAGAATTCGGCCATTGTTTATTTCTACCTCATAGATTTAAATGTCTGCCGCAAGTTGCCACTGAATACAGTTTATTAAAAACTATCGAATTACTTTTGTTGAGTAAGTCGGTGTATCTAAGAGCGGTTTTCAACAGTCTATGTGCACATGCCTCAGTCAATCATTTACATTGGCATTTATATTATCTGAAGCATACAATGTTATTGGAAAATATAGACCTTCATCAACTATCTGATGTACTTTACACGAATATTGATTATCCTGCGAAGGCTTTTTGCCTTAAGCTCTCAGCTTTCAGCAATAACTTAGAGCTTTTTGCAAATAACGGACATAAAATTTTGAATTATCTACAAAATAAAGAAGTCGCCCATAATGTTTATATAACAAGAGCCAAATCATCTCTAAATTCTGACGAAAGTATTTATGATGACTTGCGCATGTATATTTGGCCGCGGAAATCAAGTACTGGAATTAAAAATACGACTGAATTTATTCCGGCATGCTGTGAATTGTTCGGCCATTTGGTTATACGGAATGAAGAAAATTATAATAATTTAACTGAATCATCTGTCAATGCAATATTGGAAGATGTCACATCAGATGTCTTTCATAAAGTTCAGAATGATGTTGTCACGCTATTAGCTCAATGAAAACGAAACAGGCATAAAAAAAAAACATGAACAAATCGAAGAAAATTTCGCACTTTCCTCTAGTTCGATTTTTTGTCGATGAATGCATGTATGAAAAAATTCAAGAGAACATTATAGAACATTCCATACGAGTTTCTATCGACAATTCTATTCGTTTCTTCGATCTGAAATACTCAAGAGAAGATATTCAATAGAAAAAAAACAATAGATATTGAGTTTTTCATATAAGTTTTTGTGTTGAAATTTTTTTCTAAAGAAATTCTATACAATTCTATTCCTATAGAAGTCTATAGGAATTCTCCAAAATTGCGTATTCACATGAATTTCCTAAGATTGTTCTTACTGTATTTTTTTATATGAACATTTGATGTAAAAAAATTAGGAAATTGATGCCGAAGGATTTCTATAGAAAAAATTTCAGCAGAATAAATTGTATAGAAAAATAAAAAACGGTTAGTTTTTTTTACTAATAAATACGCCGAGATTTGTGCGGAAAACGATTTAATTCTTTTTGCAAATAACAGAAACGGACTTTAATAATAAATTAATTCGAAGACGAGTCCATAGAAAATTATCTATAGAAACTATCATACGTGAATTACCATGGCAACGTGAAGCACCGATGTATTTGTTTGACTCAGGTTTTCTTATACCGAAAGAGTAAACTTGTAATGGATGAAAAAACATCTAAATTGAATTATGGAGAATGGCTAGACGATAACGATGACAATATAAATATAAATTGGTCTGAACAGAAAATCCACTACGACAAAAATGATTATATTTCCGAATGTTCACGTGTAGAAAATGGTACTGTGCCAATAAATATATTACAATTTGATTATTCCTATGGTTACGACTGTCGAAAATACTTTAATCTCTGTGTTCCCGGTCCGACTACATTGATTTTTTGGTCAGGTGCTTTAATTCATTTTTTTGACGTTAAAAATAATACATTAAGATTTCAAAGATGCTCAACGGGCATTGGCGTAGGGCACATAACAAAAAATCCTCAGGAATCTCACATAGCAGTTGGAGAAAATGGAAACGATCCGCCAATAATAATTTACGAATGGCCGAGTATGGAAATCGTAACGATTTTGCGGAAAGGAACGAAAATGTTTTATTCAAATTTGACTTACAGTCCAGACGGCAAATTATTAGTATCTCAAGGAAGTAAGCCTGATTATTCAATAACAATATGGAATTGGATGAGATCAGTGATTATGTTGAGATGCAAATCTCATGAACAAGAGATCCATAATGTTATTTTTTCACCGAGTATTTCTGGACATCTGGTAACAGGTGGCTCTGGGCATATTAAATTTTGGAAAATATCGAAGACATTTACTGGATTAAAATTAGAAGGTGAATTGGGGAAATTTGGGAAGACTGAAATCTCCGATATTGTGGGACTATATTCAATGCCGGATGAAAAAGTTATTTCCGGATGTGAATGGGGTAATATTCTTGTATGGGAAGAGGGGCTGATCAAATTGGAAGTGAGGAGGAAGAATAAAAAACCATGTCATAGCGATATGATAACACAATTCGAGTTTTGGAATCATGATTTAATGTCGATTGGGATGGATGGATGGATCAGAATTTGGTCGTACGAGACGATTGATCAGGCAGATCCACCGGAAGACAATAGATACATTGAAATCGAACCGATTTATGAATTGAAAATATGTAGAGAGGCGGAGGACGATGATGTTAGTGGTAATATATTGTTGCCCTAGAATCAAAAAGGCGTAAGTGCCATTTTTTTGGGTGAATAATAAAAGGGCGTAAGTTAGTATTTTTATGAGAAAATGAATGTAGATTCAATTTTTGTAGATTTTTAAAAAATGGCACTTACACCCTTTTGACTTTAGGGCGACGATATATCAAAATATTTAATTGCAATATTACACATTCAAATATCGAGTATTACAAATAAAATATTACAAAAATTGGAATTTTACGGTAGTGAAATTCTACAATAGGGGAAGATGGGGCAAAATGGACCATTGAACAAAGAAGCCAAAAAAAATATTTCAAAGTTAAAAAAACATTAAATTTTGGAAACTGAAAAAAAATAAAAATTTCTGGAAAAACTGAATTTGGAAAATTCTTGAAAAAATAAAATAGAATTTTAGAGATTTATTGAAAAAAAAAAATTTAGAGATTTCGAAACAATAAGAATCTCAGGAATTTTTAGAAAAAAAATGGGGATTCTACGAAATTAGGGGAATTTTGAAAATAAAACATTCTTCAAGAATTAAAGAATTTTCAATTATTTTGAAAATTTTCTCGAAACTTAAATTTTTTCATATTGTGTGCACATTTTTTTCTCAGAATTGAGTCTTTCCGAATATTTCAAAAAATTCCTCATTCAATTATTTCTCAAAATTTCATTGAAACAATTTAAAAAAATGAAATTTAAATAATTTTCAGAATTTTTCGATTTTTAAAATAAATTTTCAAAAATATTTCAAGAACTTTCTTTTTTCAAAACTTCAGAACCACTAATGGAGGTCCATTTTGCCCCACTTTCTCTCGTGAGTTGAGATGTGTTTTTTGCAAGCTAAGATGTGAATGCTAGAATATTTCTTAATTTTGATTTTTTGATTCAGTAATATTTTTTGGTTGTATTCTGATCATTTAGGGGAAGATGGGGCAAAATAGTCCCCTTAAGGAAAATCTCTACATACAATTTAAAAAAATGGTACTGCTGAAGAAGCAGGGGAAGAAATCAAAATTTTCAAAAAGAAAAAAAAAATTGAAAAATTTAAAATTCCGGAAATTTTTGGAAAAATGAAAATCATAGAATTTTTAGAAATTTCCCAAGTGGAAAAATTGAAATTTTGAAGAAAAAAAAAACAAAATTTTCATGAAAAACCAAAAAAAAAAAAATTTCTAAAAATCTTTTTTTTATTCAGAAAAATCAAAATGATGAAAAAATTCTAAAATTTTCCGAAAAACAACAAATTTTCAATTATCTTCAGATCCATTTGCCCCCCTTCATTTTACCCCGCTCTCCCCCTAATATTCTTTCTCATAACATTTTGACATTGTAATATTTTTTTCTGATATTTCAACAGCCAAGTGAAGAAGATGCCTTCGGTAAATCGTCATGTGCAATGTTGATGTCAATGCACCAAAGAAACCCTCAAGATCCGTTAGATCGAGCTTGGTATGGACAAGATGGCAATGGCGGCTTGTGGCTCATAGATCTCTCAACTTTCGACGAGCCCCCGCGAAACCACGACCCGAGTCCAGCTAAAAACGTGCAATTATTGCGATGTCACGCTGGTCCCGTCATGGAAATGAGTGTTTGCACGTGGAACCACTTCATAGCAACAATTGGTGCCGACGGATACCTCCACATTTACAATTACATCGACCAAAAACTCATTGCTGTCCACAAATTCAACGATGGAGGAACCTCAACTCTGTGGCTTCCATGCTCTCTCGATAAAACAGGCTCCACCATAATTAATTCTTTCAAAAGCGGAGTAATTCGGATAATTGCCGTTGACTTTTCCGAAATTAATAATCACGATAATAATATTTTCTATTCCACTAAACTAATTCAAGTACTCAAACCACACACTCGCGAAATAACAGTAATGACCTTGAACACTTCGACTCAAATGCTCATAACCGGGAGCGATGATTCAACAATTTTTTTATTCTCAATAAAAATCAATTCGACTTATCCCAAATTAATACCAATCGGTTTTATAGAAGTTCCTTCAACCGTTACTTGCATAACTTGGAATCCCAACGCAGAATCAACGATTTTAATCGGATGCGTTGGTTACTTCGGGGAGATTGAAATACCAGAAAAAATAATACGGAACGAGAATTTAACGACGTATAAACTGAGCGAATGTAACTCAAAATTTTTCAAATTTTGTTCAGTTAAATCTGCGCATCTGCGTGAATTGATGGAGCAAGAAATTGAGAAGCAGAAAGCGGAGAAGCGAGAAACAATGAGGAAAAAAATGGAGGAATACAAAGCACTTAATCCTGGATTTGATATTGATGAGGATGCGTTTTTAACGGAGAGCGACGAATATCCTCCGCTTCCGGATCTTTATGTACCGGAAGTGCCAAATCGTGTGTTGAATGCTCACTACGGGAGTTCAGGGATTTGGTTGACGATGAGTGGATACGATGCTGGATACATCTACGAATATCCGATTATCAAAACTGAAGCTAACGGATCTCGGATCATCGAAGAGTTCATTGAACCAATTCAATTAAAGTTGATTAAAGATGCGGATGATTTAGAATTGCAGAGTTTCTTAACGTACAGAAATAAATTCAGTATTCTTGGATTGGAGAATGGAGAAATTCGCGTTTGCCGGATCAATGAAAATGATCGGACCGATTTTTCGGATTATTGGAAACTTCCGATGCATGATTATTCTTACGGTTACATAAAGAAAATAATTTTGAGTCACGATGAGAATTATTTGTTTACTTGCGGTTATGATGGAAATATTTTTTCATTTGTCATCAATGATGAAGATGATGCAGTGCGAATTGAATTCGAGGAGAAAAGTAAATCGTTTAAATTACCGGAAGAGGAGATCGAAGATATTGAGGATGTGAATCATCCGAATTTGGAGCAAGTGATTTTGGCGAAAGAGTCTGATAGGATTATGGTTATCGCGAAGAAAAATAAGGATCATATATTTGAATTGCTGCAACATTTGACGAAGGATTATCAGAAAATCATGGAACGAAGCAGAGTTTTAACGAAATCTCAGCAAATTCCGATGAGTATTTTCCAATTGGATGAACGCATTGTTGATGATTTAAATTCGCAGTTGGAGAGCGAAATGAGATTGGTTTATGAAAGACTGGCATTCAAAATTGAGAAGAATAAATTGGCGTTGAAAAAAATGATGGAGCACTTTGTGATACCGATCACTTGTCTGCCATTTGCTGTTTCGAGGATATCGTATGTTGAGGGACTTTCTTGAAGCCCGGATGGAGTGTCTAGAAAACAATACGTAGATAATTTTCTAGATAATTTTTTATTTACAAAGTGATGTTTCGTAGTTTACCACTTTCTCCTCACAGAATGCTCAGAAAAATATGAAAAAATCACATAAAAATCACTGATTTATTTTTTAATTGCGCTAGACAATAATATGGGAAGCTTAATGAATAATTAAATTGATTAGAGTGTAATTAGAAACGAGTAAGTGGACTTGTAGATCACCGTGTCGCCGCCATTGCTGACGGAAATTCACTTTTTTAAAAAGACGAATTACACAACATATGAACAAGGGATTATTGAAAATTTGGCTAGCGCAATTTTTGCTATGTTAAGGAATTTTTTAACACTACTCTCGTTATAATTGAATAAATATTCGGGACGTAAGTAGTAAACTACGATTCGAAGCGTGCAGCCATCACGTGCAACAGATGGCGCTGCGATTGTCTCGAACGTTTGGGAGAGAAATTACCACAAGTAGAACGCTCTAGTCGTATAAAAGTTATCTACGAACATTCAAGATAATCTATCCGGGCCTTAATTTCGTAAGTTTTCGCTGAGTAAAGGTTAAATAAGCCATTGGTGCTATGGAATTCTTTTAGGAAAGCAGATGCGATGGTACATTCGGTGAATGAAAAAACTCTCACCAACGAATTTCATGCGTTGTACTCTGAAATCTCTCGGAAAATTCAGGAAGCTGAAAATATCGAAAAGTACGTTTTTTTTACATATAGGGGGAGGTGGGGCAAAATGAAACACTCAAGGACACTTCTGCCGATAGAACTTCTTGGTACTACTCAAAATAAAAGACAAAATTTAAAATTTCGACAAATAATGTTTTTTTGAAATTTTAGAAAAAATGAAAAAATAGGGACTTAGAAAGAAAAATGGTAATTAAAAAAATGAAATTTTGGAAACTTCGAAAAAATTGAAATTTAGGAAATTTTGAAAAAATTCCGGAAAATTTAAACAAATCGAACTTTTGGAAATTTGAAAAAAATCAGAATATTGATAAAATACAATTTTTTGATTCTCCAAGAAACAACAAATTTCCAATTACTTTTCAAAATTATCCCGGAATTTTAACTTTCTAGATTTTACAATTTTTACTCTCAAAAATTTGTTTTTTTGAAAATTTTCAAAAATTCATTATTTATTTTTTTTCATAATTTTTCGGAATATTCAATGGCGGTCAATTTTGTCCGACAGGTCCATTTCACCCCACTCTTCCCTGTTATAACACAAGATTCAAAATGAAAATATTCATTCATTTCAAAATATGTAACACTCAACACTCCATTTAATTTTGAAATTTTAGTTGAACATTTTCCAAATAATTGCCTTCCTCGCAAATTCTTTTTGACATATTTTCCTCATCACAGGAAGATTGAATTATCCACGCAAAAAATTCATGAAGAAAAAGATTATGATGATGATGCAGGCATAGGAGTGAAAAGAGATACTAAGATCGATGCAGTGACAAGTTTCTTGAAGGATCAAACTATTTCAACGCTCCAAGAAAAAATGAGTGTGGAAATAAAGCAGATATTGAGAAAATATAATGCGAAGAAAGCACAAATTGAAAATAGAACCAAGGAGTGGGCCATAATGTACGCAAATAAACCAGATCCGAATTCTGATCATCCAGAAGATATTCGAGAAATTGAGACAGCAAAAAATACAATTGGTGATTATAAATTGAAAATTGCAAAAACCTACAATATACAACAGAAAAAAAGTGATGCGACCTTGAGAAAATACAAGCAATTGTTGGATTGCAAAAAGAAAGTAAAAAATACTGAATTTATCATGATTATTGGGGGAGAATAGGGCAAAATGGATCTTTAATAGCGCTCGAAAGTTTTGATTTTTTTTTTTTTCATGTTTTTGCAAATTTATTTTTTGTGTTATTCTTTTCGAGGGAAAAAATTGACATTTTTTTTGAATTTTGAAAAATAATTGAGTTTTTTCCAAAATTTGAAAAAAAAATATTTTTGGTTTATTGTTTTTTTAATCGGATTTTTTTTTTGAAAGTGTCCATTTTGCCCCATCTTTCCTCACGTTCACGTGTCCGGTAATAATGCTTAAGAAATCTTTTTTTCCCTAGTGCCATTATCTGCGTGAAAATTTTAATGACAAATTGAAAGCCATAAGAAGCAAAAAATTATCAATGCAAAATGAGGTTTCTGATTTGACAGAAGGAGAATTGAAATCGATTCACGCTGAAATTCCGGGAAATCGTCGAAAATCATTGGAAGAAATGCCAGATATTGACGATTCTCTTGAATACCCCGAAAATAATTTGAAGGTAATAAAAATCGTCGCATTAGAATCGAAAGGACGTAAGTCCAATTTTTGTGCTGAGTAATAAAAGGGCGTAACTCATTATTCTTATGAAATAATTAATGTAAATTCAATTTACGTCAGTTTTTTTAAAAATGAAACGCCTTTTTGACTCTAGGGTGAAGAAATGTATTTTTTCGAATTTATGTAAATTCAGAGGCTTTGTAAAAATTTGAGAATAATTAACCGATAACATCGCTCCATTCGATTTGTATTACCAAAAAGTTTTAATTTTTTAAAAATTTTCAAAAATTTTGAACTTTTTACGATTTTGCAATTTTTCGAAATTTCGAAAATTTTGAGAACAAAAAAAATTGAGTAATAATTTTTTTTTGAGAATTCTGGAAGTTTTACGAATTTTAAGAACTTTAAAAGTTTTGAAAATTTTGTAAATTTTGACAATTTCAAAATTTTGACTGAGTGATTTTTTCACAACAAAGTTGTTGTCCAAACACTCGCATTTCCTAAAAAACCAAACGGATGCTAACGTTACCCTGAATGTGATAGCAATTAACAATATTACAGCACTCAAAATCAAAAAATGATTACCCTTCATTATATTATAGATGGAGAAATACATTTCAATGGCCCAAAAAGTGAAGGAGGCCCGAAGACAAAAGCAGTCAGTCGTTGACGACGCAATGCAGAAATCCATCGACGAAGAGTACAAAACCGTTCTACTAAACGAAAACTTCGTAAACAATTATTCAGACATGTTGCCAACATCATTGAATCTATCCGACAAAAAAAGGATGAAACAAATTGAAATTAAAATCCCAGCCAATCATCGCAATGCACTAAACGAGAGTGATCGTGCAGTAAGTTCATGGGAACGTGAACTGAAATCTCTGCGTACGTCGCGGAAACTTTACGAGCAAGATTGTATCGTCAAGCGCATCGAAGAGAGCTACAAAAATATCGACAAAGAATTGGACGAATTAGAATCAGAACGTCTAAAGATTTCCACAGACAGTATCTACTCCGAATTATATCAACTGACCTTACATCAAGAATTAATAATCCTCCGTGACTTCGAGAAAATGGAGAATTTATTGACTGAAAAAGTCAACGAAAATATTTCCGAGAGAACAGTCGCCTTACAGAAACTTCAAGGAACGATGAAAAACATTGATAAAAAGAATAGAGACATTAAAATAATGCAGAATAAAATAAAAGAACTGTCGCTATTATTCACAAGCGCGGTACACGATAATAAATATGCGAAATTTTTGGCCAAAATATTCAAGAAGAAAGTTAAATTTCGCAGTGTGCAAGACGAAGCTGATTCCGCGGTTTCTTCAAGCCAGAGTTCCGAAAGTTCTGACGAAAGTTCAGAAGATGATGACAGTGACAGTGCAAGTGCCATTGACATCCACAAAATCGGATACAATTATTTGGACGAAAATGTCTGTCCATCTGATTGTTCCCGAGAATTATACGACTTGGCATTCTCAATGCGTTCGAAGCGCTATGAATGCGAGAATTCGATTCGCGATGAGCAAAAAAATATCGAGGCTCTGTTACGTGAAGTTGATCAAGATTCGAGAAGAATTAAAGTCATTGAACATACGTTGAAGGATTGCCAACAAGAATTGTTAGATTTTATGTTTGAGAAGCAGTGTAAATTGAATAATATCGATATGACGTTGATCCTAAAATTCCATCAGCTTGAACACATTAATGAAAACGGTAAATTGTCGAAAATTCGGGACTGCGTTGTGTTTGATACAACGAGATTATCGCAATTGTATACGAGAGTTGGTCAACTGCAGCAGGACACTTGCAACCAAAAGATTAAGCATCAGAAGAATCGAACTCATCTTTACAGAATGAATTTAGACTGCAAATACATGATGACGCAAATAAAAGAATTGAAGGGCGACATGAAGGAGGAAATGCTCAAAAAATTTGGCTGTCAAGTTTCACTTAGTGCACTTTACGAGGCAGTTTTGCGGAGAATGATTTACGATGTAAAATCAAACATGGCGGACAATTCGAAATTTGATAAGCAATTGAAGTGTCTTAAGAAGAGATACAATGAGAAAATTTTGGTGATGGAGAAATTGATTAGAGATAATACGGAAAAATTGAGTTTTCTTACGGTTCTCAATGAAGAACAAATGAAGCTCCGAAGAATTGTCAAAAAACCTCAACAATCGCCGGAAGTTATGATTCAAGATGAACGCGAATGGAGGAATGACCTTGAGAAACTTGAGAGAGTCATTAAAAATCAGAAGCAGCAGAAGGAATTTTTCCGGAATGATGTGAGAAATTTGAAACTTAAAGTGAGAGCTTTGCCGCCAATCACTTCTCGCGGAAAGTTTCTTAGAAGTTTCGATCAAATTGTGAATAGGAATGAGGAAAATTGCGAAATTCTGGAGCACGAAGAAGTGGATTCGCCGAGGAAGGAAGATAAAATAAAATTAACAACAAAAATGTGTAATGATGAACATGATTCTGCGTTTAGAATTGTTAGAGACTTATTATCGAAGATTCTTCAGCAGTATTTGGATTCTGAAGAAGCTGAGAATATAATTGATGAATTTTTTCGTGAAATTTTTGATAAATACAAAAATTTTCCAAGTGATTTTATTGATAATTTCATTGAAATTTGTGGAAAAATTGAAAAGAGAATCGAAGATATTTCGGGGAGTGGAGGAATCGCAGATAATATACGTGAAATTATTCTTGAATATGCGAATGAAGTTGTTTCACAACTAGAAATTGAATCGAGGGGAATAGGAGCCGGTTCGATTGAAATATCGTGGGATATGAAGCCGAAGATTGAAGAATTTCTTGACAGTATGGAAATTAAAAAAGATATTCTTACCGAAATATATTTGATGAAATTTTTGAAGATGGATAATGGTTTGGAATTGGCGACTGATTATGTTTTAACGAAGTTAACGAAGAAACAGGATTCAGAAGCAATGTGCGCATTACGTGAGCATGCATTGAGAACGCTAACGGAAATACAAAAACTTATTCACGGTGGATCTGAGCCTGATAATACTTTCCTAAGTTCCAATTCTGGTCGTTAAGGATGTTGAGGAACTTTGGAAAAATAGTGGAAAATTGATAAAACTGAAATATGAATCATTAAAATTTTTAGAGTAAATGGGAAGCAAACGGAGAAAATCAATGAATAATATTACAGGTAAATTTCATGGAAAATCTGGTAATAATTTTCATGAGCATGACATTGAATTGGTTTAATGGAAAGATGGTTATGAAATTTCAAGTTTTTGGTGAAATTGAAGAAAGTTTATGAGTTTTAGGTAGAAGTAAGACGTGAATTTTACAACTTACTTGAATTTCCATTTTTTTTAATTATCCCCGATTTAACTGAATTTTGACGAACTGGTAGAACTGAAATTCACAGTTTTTATTGAGGTTCTGGTTAAATTATTCGGAAATTAATGGAAAACGTGAATTTTGAACAACGAAATTTCCTGAAAATCCAGCATAAATGTGACTTGTTTAAAATTTCCGGGATTTAACACTAAAAATTTAGACATTTTTAAGCAGGGTATCAATATGAAACGTTCAGATTCAAAAACCATTCGAAGTACTCGAAGTATTCGAATAATTCAAAGTATTCAAATAATTCGAATTATTCGAAAACCTTTCGAAAGTTGAAATGAAAAGGTCTATTGAATAGCAAATTTTTTTGAAGATCCGACAAATATTTACTTTCGTACAAATCGATTATACGAAATAAAAAAATGCATCATATTTGCGTAGGAAATTTTTTTTTACTCTTTATCTCTGAATATTTCGTGAAATATCAGGGCAAATGGTTCATATGTACTTCAGAAGAAGCACGTTGATCACTAAAAACTTGAATATCAACTAAAGTTACATGTAAATACACGAAAGAATGAATAGTATAACCACTGAATTAAAATCTATCTTATATTTGAGAACAAAAACAATGTGAACCATTATGTAATCGATGTGCAACGAAAAATCTCTAACGTGTCATTGTTTTTTGAAACTTTTCAAAATGGGATAGATATTGTCAAATGCTTCATAAATCTCTTGACGCACCTTTGCACCTGAAAATATTTTTAAAAATTAACAATTTTCAATGAATTATTTGAATAAGGTGAATGTTCCGATTTTTTTTTATTAAAATGTTCTCACTCTCGTTTTTTGCTCCTGTTCACAATATTTTGATAAACAGGAATTTTTCATGAATTTTGAATTGATGGGATGTTTATTCTTCATTTTTTTTTTACATTTTGAAGAAAAAGAAAATTCGTAATTTCTCAATCATTAATAAATATCTTGATTGGAAAAATGAAAACGAGAATAGGAACATTTATCTTCGGAATATTTTTCAGTAGCGAAGTAGTAAATTAAGACAAGTCCAAAAATTTTCATTTTATAGGAGATACAAAAAAAATGTATTTCTGAATTTCCGGTGGAATTTTCGAATATTTATTAATGAATTTCATTTCAATATGGATGACTCCGCGGAACAGTGATTTTGAAAAATTGCGGACCATTTTCTAGCTCATTTCCTCGATTCATCTCTTGTTTTGTTGAAAATACAGAAAGATAAGTCGTATTATGCTCTACTATAAAAAGAAAATCAGAATTTTGGAACTTTTGAAAAAATTAAAATTTCGAGAAAAGTAGAATTTTTTCAATTCCCCAAAAAACAACAGTATCGCTAAAGTTTACTTATTATCTGTACCCTGTATGCAGAATAATGATATATCGTCGCCCTAGACTCAAAAGGACGTAAGTGCCTTTTTTTTAAAATCTACAAAAATTGAATCTATACTCATTTTTTCATAAGAATACTAACTTACGCCTTTTTATTATTCAGTAAGGAAAAATGGCACTTACGCCCTTTTGATTCTACGGCTACGATATGATGGAGTTTCAATAAAATGGAAATAAATATTATTAGAAAGAATTCACCGAAGGAAGGCCGGTCGTGAATTATTGAATTATTATTATGTGAATAATAATAATATATCGTCGCCTTAGAGTCAAAAGGGCGTAAGTGCCATTTTTCAAAAA
>JABSMS010011181.1:0-13382 GCA_018902275.1 Aleiodes sp. PSUC_FEM 10030003
CTACTTCCACTAAAAATTTTCGCCAGGGAGTGATAATAAAAAATTCCCCATATGGGGGAGTGATTTTAAGATCGGGTTTTAATGAAAGTTTTAGTCTATTTTCACGAAATATTTTCGCTAGGGAGTGACAATAAAAATTCCCCAGGTTGGGGCGTGATTTTAACAGTATATTTGAAAAGTAAAATTTGATGCGGCTTTTATGATGTCTTCTGCACTTTCATTTGTTTTAATTAGGAAAGTGAAAAGAATGGGTGAAGAATTATGAGGATTGCCTTTCAAATCAAAAAATTTTGCATTTGTTTCCGTTCTTCCACAAAGGATTCTTTTCATAAATACTACATAGAAATCTCTGGGGCTTACAACTACAAAAGATCGATTATCAGGAGTGACCATTGCGGAGTTTTCAATTCAATATTCGGAGAGTGATAATAATAGTTTAATCATTGGGGTAGTTACCCTTGAGTGATTGTTACATTTGAAATTTTCTCGTTAATTCTCATTATTTCTTTGAGTGACTTGATTCTTGGGAGTGAAAATTGTAATGGATATCTCATGGGGAGTGACTTCTGCGTAAGTTTTCGATTGAATATTTCGTAAATGTTTATCATAACCGAATAATTTTCGGGAGTGACTTTAAACTAATTATCTAATCTTGAACTTGTTCTATGGATTTTGTGATAAATTCATTTTTAACAGCCTATCGGCGTCATTCTGGGAGAAGACTATTGTGATGGGTTTACTGTTAGATAAACCTTGAGTGTGTTTTCAAAATTGGTCGCTCGAGTGGTGACAACTGGACTCTTTCTTCGGTAATCACCGGCTGTAAATAGTGCAATTAGCCTATTGTTAGCCCCGATCTTCGAGCAATTTCTAAATTGAACACTTGCAGAGTGATAATAACATGTATTTTATCGACGAAGAGTCAAAGCGGCATAAGTGCTATTCATAGATCTAGCTTTAATCCCTTTTTGATTCTAAGGCGACCATATAATTGGGGGAGTGACATTTGATTGATACTCAGGGACTAATAATCGAACTTTTCCATTCATGATTTTTTTGTTCGTAATTTTTGATCAGTTTGCCTCGGGGGAGTGACAATTCTAACAGATTTACGGCCAAAAATCAGTACATGCGCAGAATTGGGAACTTGGAGCGCGTTAATCATACAGTTTTCTTCATTTTAGTTGTGGGAGTGATAATAATAGAATACGAAATTCGTAATGAACTTACGGAAGATTCTTCTACTAACAAATTTTGCGTATGTCCTCTTGACGCTTTTATGGATTCTTCGGAACATGAGACAGCCAGATCACTGGCACTAGGTATAATAATCGAATGATTACCAGGAGTGACCTTTGTGCCGGTTTCAAATGCAATACTTTGGGAGTGATAATAGTATATTATCTAACCAGTGCGATGAAGTATTTCCTGACAAGTGATAATTGTAATGGGCTTCTTGTCGGGAGTGGCCTTTGTGTGAACTCTCAATTTAATATTTAGGGAGTGATAATAATGAAATAATCATTTCATTCGAAACTTTCTGTTCGGGTATTATTCATGGATTGTTTAACGTTGTTTCACAGAGTATCTTACTTCTCAAATCCTGCAGTTTAAAGGAGCTCTTTGCTGGAAGTGATTTTGGAATTTGAAATTGAGGGTGTGAAAATTATAATTAAATACAATAAAAATTGTGTATATATCCTCAATTTTAAGATCTTTCGAGCTTAATTGTTGAGAGTGACAATTACAATTGGCTCATCGGAAGCTGACAATCATAACGTCACTTGTATTTCGCCCTTAGCTCGGTTTGTCATACGATTTTTAGATGAATAGTATTCTTACATGATTCGTCATGGTACAGTTGCACTTGAGTACAGGCAATACTATCCCCAACGTAGCTAGCTCAGGAAAAAACGTGATTGAACAAGGAATTAGTATTGTTTCTGTATTTAAAAGAATCTGTCGACTTTTACTGCACTAATAATCACATCATAGAATCGATTTTTTCAAATGTTGGATTTGTCTCCGACAGTTATGAGTTTGGGCGATGACTCAAACCTTAGGACCTTAGGAGGTCGTATAATACTAGCGAGTAGTCGCCTACAAAGGAATTAATACAATGATCTATGATAATTGGAGGAAAATTATATAACGATAAAATAATTGTATAAACTTTGAATAATAAATATGTGGCTGGTACAATTGTTATAATTATTTCGTCTTATTCATCCATCTTTTATTCCCTCACATTGGCTATGCTATGAATAAATATACCTGCCTTGAAAAAGGATAATTAAATAGAGAATTACAATGGTTTTTGTATTCAAAGGAGAAAAATTGGTTCATCTTTACCACATTACTTTATTCAACAAATATAGTTTTGTTTATGATATTGAATAACTATTTACAATGAGGACAAAACCAATCATTTTTTGGTTGCAGTTTCCGTTTCACACAATGTAAATGAAATCTGAATAAACAACCGGCACACTTAATGTGTTTAGTTTTTAGGTCCTGTTTGCAGGTTTGGCAGTGAGTGACCTGTTTCTTCTTCATCTGCTGGACGATTTTCTGTAATTTTTCAAAAGCACCAGACTCCATATAAGTTCCTAGTTTTATCAAATCTATTTCATCATCCATAATTGGCTCAGATCACTTCTCGATTCTGCTTGGGATGTTTTCAACCTTCAATTTGTACTCTCCAGACATTACAATATCAACATATCCAGTATCAACAATCCAGCTCGAAATTTCCTTCTGTTGATCTTCCTCTGATTTTGCACTGAAAACAATTGATTTATGTTTTCTTTTTGAAACTGGCAATGTAGCACGAGCTGCACTCCTAGGCCGTCCAATTACTTTAACGGGAACTGGGAGGATAATATCATTAAGACGCGTGACATTATCAGTTCTAGCGGTAGTTTGGTTTAAGGTTTCAATTTCGTCTGAATCTTTCAGCGACAACTCTTTAAATGCATTTGAGAGGTCCAGAACCGGGTTTCCACTCTCACAAGGCTTTTCAGACTGTTCAAGTGACATAACAACAATCTTATTATTATTTCGCCAGGAATTATCCAGTACTTCCAATGCATGAAGTCGTAATTTGAATTGTTCATCTGGACAACGAGCTGTCATATATAACAGATTGTCTAGTATTGGTTCTAACAATGCTCTTTTGTCTTTCTCATGCATTTTCTTTGGTCTCATTAATTTTGAAATTTTTGGGGTGCAATTTTCGATTTTTAATGGTGAATCAGTATGCTGTTTTGGAGAGCCTACATCCATTTGTTTTAAAACTGGTTTTTCATGGTGTTGAGTCGGGCGTATATCAACTTTTTCAAACCACCGTGTACATGAGAGAGGATAAAAGAGGGGATGACCAAATTTATTCCTTACAGCGAAGATATGTTTGCAAGGTATGCTGTATGTGCGATGTATGGGACATTCACATTTTGTTGGAGTTACACGAATGCTCTTGCCGTAGAAGTCTACTGAACATTCTTCACTGTCGTTCATTATATGCAGATCGATTTTGTCGTACACCTTTAATTCCTGTATGACCAATCTAAATGCATATGGTGTTGGGATTTCTTGGAATTTCGCTTCGACGCTACCAGATGGGTATGGCACTCGGTCCCGTCTCATCAGATTCTTCACTTTTTCTGCATTCATATGATTATCCCTATGATTAATTAATTTAAACAAATTATGAATTGCCGGAACCATAGCATCGTCCAGTTTGAGGATTTCTTTAGTCAATGCATTCAATGATTCAACTCGATTATTAGTTAAATTCCCCAAGGTTGTCTCAGACATCCAGTATTCCACCCATTCTTGACGATATGGATGCCAATTTTTATTGAAATATTCGATAACCGTTGCTGGACAAGAGTTGCAAAATTCCTCGTACACTCGGTCGTATTGCTCTTCCGATTTACTTTTCACAAGTTTATCAAGAAATTGTCTAGATGTTAATACCTCTGACGTTGAAATGGATCTCTTGGCTTCAGTAATTTGAGTCCTAAATGTTTTCAGCGTGTGATATATACATAAGTATAATGGTTTGTCTGGGAATACCGCTCGAATTGAGTCTCTTTCTACAAAATCTTTATCAGTCATGAATGAACCAATGTTATCAGCAGCTTCTCCATGTTGAGACTTAAATTCTCGAAACATTCACTCCACAGTGACTCGCTTCTCATCACTCAAAATTCCGACTCCTACTATTTGCGTCCGACCATCAGCATCCTCCACTACGAGATACATAAGAACAAGGTTCCTCTTGAATAATTTGTACGTGCCATCAATCAAACAGATATCTGGATACAAAGATAAGTCTCTTCTCATCTGCTCAGTGGTAAAGAATAGTCCCTTAAATTGGTTTTTGTCGTGCAAAAGTGTTGTTTGTGCGTCTAAAAGAAAGCCATAATCGAATATACTAAAAGAAATTAAATAATCAATCCACTTGTAAAGTATTACAACGAAAAACGATATGAACGTCATAGCTCTTAAGGATGTCATGCGGATTGAGAAGAAATGATTTTTGTCATTTTCCGCAAATCGTTTCATTCTTTTCCTATGAATAAGGGAAGATGCAGAATGAATCGTTATGATTTCAAAGTAATCATTCGCCCCCGTTAAGGTACTAATTTTTTTCGAAAAACTAAGGGTAGAAGTGTAGAAATGCACTGAGTCGAACGGTGAAAAAAATTGAGGTATTCGACAAGATAGAAAAGATATTTTGACCGTTTGCAGCCCTTCAACCACACACGAAAAAACTCACATTTAGTACATTTCATTTATTCACATCGTCGAAAAATAGATCGAGGAGGGGGGGTGATTTTTTTCCAGATCCAGTAATATTTTGTGCACTATCTTGAAGACAACGAAAAATTTTCTGAACAGTCGTCATTTTTACATGACATCCTTATGGAGACATTGTTATCTTGTTTGAATATTATAATCAAAAAGGCATCATTCAACGTACGGTATTCGTTTTCGAGAATGTCAACAACTTTTTCAATTGAATCTTCGTCTTGATCTTGCAATTTTCTAGCTATATTGTCTAAATCTTTCCTGGTTGTCATTTTCTTTTCCTCAGTACTGATTTTTTTCAAAATTTCCACTTTGGGCACACCTAGCTTCAACAATTCTTCAACTTGTTTATTATTCGACTTATCCAATCGACGTCGTTGTGGCAAATACTCAACAAATTGCTGGAAAAAGGATAATGTTTTGTATAATTTGAACGAATGGCCAATAATCGACAAAGAATAACTGATTGATATCCAGGAGAATTTTATTCATTTTTTTGTAACTTTTTGTGAACTATCTTAAAGAAGACGAACGTTTCACAATAGAAATGTGGAGGAACCGAAAATGTCTACTTTAATCAGTTCATTCACGAGACAAAATATTTGTTCCTTTTCAAGTGCAGTTAAAACATCACTTGCCCCCAAATAATTTTCGCTCATATGCTGGACTCTAATTGAGTTAATTATATGTCAATTTGACATATATTTCTAGAGTATTTCCATCATGCCTCCTTTGTCACGAGTACTGTATTCGAAATTTTTAAGTTAGAATCGTATATTACATTATGAGTCGTTGGAAGGCTCTTTTGACGATTGTGATGTTTGCGTCAGAAGTCCGAGCAGAGTGTAATCACAGTCGTCAAAAAATCCGGCTGGACGAATATTGTGCACCGATTCACTTTTTTTCTGTAGGTAAATTAGCTTTTACAATTACAAACCATTCGGTAAGTGGCTGTTTATGCACATAATCGAGTAGAATAATTTTATTGCACGCCGTGCAGTAAGTAACCACTTACCACACGCTTTGCGTGTGGTCAGTGCTACTTCCCACACGTTGGGCAATAAAAAAACTGTACCTTTCATGTGCGGTAAATATTTTCAGACTTGTGTGATTACAAAAGTCGCCTCCTGCTCGTTTTGCAACTCTCACACTCATTAGAAAATACTTCACGGCACTTGTTAGGTAATATACTACTACTCATAGATTTTCTATGGATTTGCAGCAACCACTTAATGAAAATTCATAGCATTGTGATTCGGACCAGTAGTTCGTCATGATTTTTATGATGTTCATTCATCTCTCGAACAATCAATGCTGTTTTTTTTCCTATTCGTACCGATTACGAATCTAGCCGGGCAATCTCTCTTTCTAGTCCTGTAAATAGAGAAATGAATGGTTCATACATCTACAAAATTATGTCCAAACAGTAATGCACATTATCAACGTACCTACCATTTCGTACTCCCTGCGCTTGGGATCCTCGATCTTTGCCATATGTACACTCGTAAATTCTCCGCTGTATCTTTAACCTTCCATAAGTTTTTTTTTTTCGTCACAGAGATTTTCAGCGAATATCAGCTTGTCAGTTGATCTGATACCAAATACTTGCTTCGTATTTATTTGATGAATCTCTATTTGTTTTTCAATTGCCGATAAACTTAAATATTCACGATCCGTCCATGAATGATCCATGTTTCCATCATAATTTTTGTCTCCTTCTCTTTAATTCTGCTGCACAATATAATTGAAAGACGTAATTTGCATGACGCGGATGGATCCATCAAGGTCAACCGAAAGTTTTCAAAATATCACGCTTGCCAGCCTGAGATTGAAGTGTATGCTGGACGAGGCTAATGTCGGTTAGATAGGAGACTCGCAGAATAATTCCGTAACTGTTATCGACGGAGTTAC
This sequence comes from Aleiodes sp. PSUC_FEM 10030003, assembly GCA_018902275.1. Taxonomy (NCBI): domain Eukaryota; kingdom Metazoa; phylum Arthropoda; class Insecta; order Hymenoptera; family Braconidae; genus Aleiodes; species Aleiodes sp. PSUC_FEM 10030003. The sequence continues at coordinate 6,727 of JABSMS010011181.1, forward strand.
GCCATTGTGGAGACTGACACTCTGAGCAACTTGTCATTTCAGATTTCGCCGCTGGCGCAGTAAAAGAAGCTAGAGTACTCTCATTGTAACTGAATGTTCAACGACATTCGTTTCACAAAATTTTCTTTATTGGCGGACATTGCGATCGTTTTTTGTGCCATTTCCGGAATTTTCGACATAGTGAAAAAAAACACGTGAAAATAACTGTCGAACACTTGAAAAAATAATAGTAAGTTGTCATACGCTGTGAATTATCCATAATTATAGTGTTTTATTTAATCTGTACAATGTGAACCAATTATTTTATCAATTTTGAGTTTAGAATTTATGATCGTTGTGTTAAATTTTGATAAAATAAAATGGCCTCATCGGTCGTGCTCTAATTGTTCAATTGTTGATAATTTATTTAATTAGAAAATCGCCCTACGTTTCGGTCTCTTTCTGAGACCCTATTCAGGGCATTTTCTATTTGATACATTGTTGCTTATTCACTGTCTCACGACAGTCGTGAGACAGTGAATAAGCAACAATGTATCAAATTGAAAATGCCCTGAACAAGGTCTCAGAAAGAGACCGAAACGTAGGGCGATTTTCTAATTAAATAAATTATCAACAATTGAACAATTAGAGCACGACCTATGAGGCCATTTTATTTTATCAAAATTATTTTATCATAGATGCGAGAGAAAAACATCAAGGATAAAAAATTCTATTCCGTTGGAGAAGTGGACAAATGGGTAAAAGACCTCGAAAAAAAACCCGTCAAGTATACAAGTGTTCCCTGAGAACCAAATCGATTTTTCATGCCAAAAGGAAAAATCCGATTGATCCTGCTTTGGGTTTTTATTCCAGGCAATATTCATGTATAAGAGGAGGGAAACCTTATAAGTGTAAGCCAAAGACCTAAGAAAATCTGGGTATTAATCATATTTTCAACACCTTGATTTATATCCAGCCATATATCTAATTCAGTGGCGAAGTGTTAAACTAAGATAAGTCAATCTTGGGCTCCAGTTGGTTTTTTGGGAATATTTCGGAATAGAAGAGAGATAGAGAAATTGTCATAGATCTTTGTTGTAGCCCTCACTTTTGTGTACGAAAAAGGTCCTCATGGAAATTTCTTCAACGATTTTACTTTTCGAAATATCTTCAAAAAACTAGCGCCGGAGATAAGTGAACTTATCTTCCTTTACCACTTCGCTCCTGAATTAGTGTTCCCCGAATATTTACGTGATATATTTGATTCCAGCACGAAGAAAACAGGTTGCGAAGCTGGATTCCAAATCATCGCAGCTCTATGTGGAAAACACCATGAAGTTCGATCGTTCAATATGACTCACAATCATCCGAAACTGATTCCAAAGAACACGGTAACACAGTAGATTTAATACTGTAGTGGAGAAATAAAACAATCGCTTCGATTTGATTTTTATTGTTTAGAGGATTGCTACCACAGAATTTAATGGACAAAATTGTAAAAGTGAAAATTTTCAGCGAGTACTTTGAACCGAATGCTTATGAATATTTGTGCCAACTTATTTGTGATAAAAGGAATGATAACTATTTCGAATGTCCAGAATGCGGAAAGGAAGTTAAAGATGATTGCATAGGTTGTGATTGGTGTCTTCTGTGGTTTCATTACGAATGTGTCGGCATCAAGGAAAAACCCGGTGTTAGTTTCTGGGCTTGCTAAGATTGTGAGAAGTCTCTCAATATCTCTTAGTTTTTTTCCTATAATATTCGATTCATCGAAAGAGAAAGTATTCGAGAAGAATCACTTTATAAGGTTTAGATGCAAAATAATCTCGTTTCAATTTACGTTACTTGTTTATCATGAGTGTATGAAATATTTCATATTCACACAGCTGATTTCAATCGCATTGGTCACTATTTCCAAATTCGCTTATTTTGAATTATTTCTAGTAACTTCACCTACGTCCTACCTTCACTATAATATATAAGGATTTTCTACGTGTATAGTGAATCTTGTGATAGAATAAACAAGCAGTTCGTCTAATAATGAATATTACTGAATTCAACTTTTCCAGTGAAATCAGTTATTGAAAAGACATATGCTCAAGTTAACGTATATTATACGTTAACTTGAGCATATGTATTTTCAATAACTGATTTCGCTGAAAAAGTTGAATTCAGTAATATTCATTATTAGACGAACTGCTTGTTTATTCTATCACAAGATTCACTATACACGTAGAAAATCCTTTTCAAAATTACTGTGCATTCTCTGTAATCATGCGATGAAGCAGGGAACTGTGCAAAAATAGTATACCTACAGAGTAAAATCACTGTGCCAGTTCATAATAGTATATTATGCACTAAGGGCTGGAAAAAGGTAAACCAGACAATAATTTGTCGCCCGAGCGAAGCGACGGCTACAAATTATTGTCTGGTTTACCTTATTCACGCCCGAGGTGCATATGTTATTTTTTGTCTCAAGGGTGCTGGGAAAATGCGCTTCTAACCGAGTGAAGCGAGGCTAGAAACGCATTTTTCCAGCACCCTGAGACAAAAAAATTATTAAGACTTTGTCACATTTCGAACTGAATCCTATTATATTTTACTGTGTAGACAGTAATTTTTCCCAGTTCTCTTTCTCGTCTCACGATTACTGGGAATGCACAATAAATTTTAATGGATTTTTTTCTCCATATAACTTGCATATTTTTTATCATTATCGTGGAATTTGTATCATTGTAATAAATACATTAGTCTATATTATCGACTTAAATATTTCCCAGAACTCCTGAAAAAATATTTGAAGAAATTACATACTAGCAGAATAATTATGGAGAGAAACTTAATATAAGATCGTGTGGTAAAATGGACGATCACAGAGAATGATAAAAAATTATACTCTCAAAGTGGTAGTAATTCCAATAAATTGAGGATTAATATCAGAAAGATTGATGCTAGTTTATTTCTATTTAAAATACAGGGGAATTTTATATAGAACCATTTAAAAAAATTTGATTCTTTAATTTTTCAGAAGGAAAATTATTCTTACTCCGAAATGTGAGGTTTAGCCCTTTGATTTTCTTTTTCAATTTTGATTCTTTGGGGACAAATTTGGCTTTATCTATCGTAGCGAATAGGGAGTAAGTTAAAATGAAATCTGAGATCATTTTCCATGGGTTTCACTCGTTACAAAATCATTTTTGACGATTTCTAGTAGTCATTGAGCAGACTGATTTACAGAAAAGTGCCCTTAACTTCATTAGAAGTCGTCAGAAATTATTTTGTAACGAGTGAAATATATGGGAAATGATTTCAGCTTTTATTTAAGCACATTCACTACTCGTTACAGTGAGTAAAACCGAAGATATTCTCAAAAAACTCAATTTTTACGAAAGGGAAAGGCATCTGCTTTTAGATTTTTGAGTGAGAACATTGAAAAAATCAACTTTTTTAGATGATTCCCATAACGAATTTTTCTAGTTTTTTAATGGAATCATTCGAGAAATTCTATTGTTGAACACTCGAATTTATTGTCCATTCTGCCCCACCTTCCTCTATAATATGAATAAATTCCTAATTTGATCGTTTAAAACAATTGAAATTCTATAAATCAATGAGACACTTGCAAAAGTTCCGAGACTAAAAATCGTTTGAGAGTAACTATCTCAGCGGTGACGTTCAATATTTCTCCAGTATTGTAAGAACACGTAAAGATCATCAATGAGAGGATCCTCCAAAAGTCACTCCTCATAGTACTCTACTTGTTTGTTGTTATTCTCACAATGAAAATGAGTAAAGGTCCAGTTGCCACTCCTCAAGTGCACAATCCTCCTAATAACACATTCAAGTCTTCCTCAATAGTAAAGCCCTTGCAATTGTCTTTTCTCAGGGTCAAACCAATAGGATATTTCCTGAAATTCTCTCCGAAAAACCATGATAATAAAAATTCAAAATTCAGAGATCAGTTTAAAATCATTCCCCACTGTTATCCATTATGATCACTCCCTAAATATCCAACTGAAAACACTCAAAGGTCATTATCACTCGCCAGGATCAAGCTCCTTGAAAAATTCATAAGGTACCCAAAATATTTATACGAAAATGAATTCAAAGAAAAATTGTGTAACCTCGTTAAATATGGGAAATACTAAATTTTCATCTCTTATCCCTGACGGACATTATGATCGTGTTTTGACAGGTAATCGATAGTGTAATCGAATTGTCCATGCGCTCGACACCCATTCGATTGCTCGTCGCTTTGGAAACAGGAAAACTTGCTCGATTCTTCATCGATTAAAAAAGAATCGATTGGCTTTCGACCAGAAAATACTTAAGCTTTTTTTCCTATTCTTTTCTCATCCATTGACAGTCCCATTGAAGTTGGCGTCTGTATCAATTTCACATTTTTCAATTTTTCTGAACGATGAGCAATCAATTGATTGTCGGCGCATGGAAAAATCAATTAGCGATTGCCACTTCCTCAATTTCCTATTCCAAAATCACTCGATCTATTCCCAACAATGAGCTCGTTTGAATTGTAGGATTAGAGAGCTAAGATAGTATGCAAAAATACTTCAAACAATCCATGAAAAATACCTTCAAACAAGTTTCAAATTTAATGATTATTGTTAGGTACCCCCTGCGATGATCCGTTTATTGTTATCACTCCCTAAATGAACAATTGAGAACTCGCACCAAGCTCATTCCCGACAAGGATCTTATTGCAATTATCACTCCCGTAACAAGCGTGCCGAGAAATCAATGAGATACACGCAAAAAATTGAAAATCTAACAATGACATAAAAATCAGTCCCCCAAAGATATAATTTTGTTTATCATTCCCAAAGTATTCGATTCGGAACCGGCCCAAAGTTCACACGTATAAAAATTTTCCATGACAATTGCCATGACATTTGCCATGGCACTGTCATTAAAAATTCGGCGCTCCCCATGGCAGAATCTACCCTGACTAACTCTGCCATGACAGAATGTTCCGCGGCAGATTTCAAGCAGAAAAATTTTCTATGTTCAAATTTTGAAATCGATCGATTGATGAAATAATTAAAGAAATTCTATAATTAGGACTTCGAAAAATTTTCTACTACAAGTCTGCCATGGCACATTTTGCCATGACAACATTGGTCAGGGTAGACTCTATCATGATAAACGAAAAATTTTTAATGACAGGGCCATGGCAATTGTCATCGAAATTTCATACGTGCACTCCTGATAATCATCCGATTATCAATGCCGTTGTTCTGAAGAATCCACAAAAGAATGGAGAGAACATAAGCAAAGGTCGCCAGTAGGAAAAACCTCCTAAAGTCAGCAAACGTATTTTGATTTTTTTTATTATCACTCACCAAGTTTCTATTTCTAAGCACATACTGTGATTTCTGGGAGTAAAACTGTTAAAATTTTCACTGCACAGGGGGAAATCCCCCAATTATATCGTCGCCATGGAATCAAAAAGGGATAGAAGCTGTACTTATGAATACCACTAACGCTTCTTTGCCTCTTCGGAGACAATATGATTGTTATTATCATTCTAAAAAAATTCAATTTAGAAATCCTTCGGAGATCTCTCATGATGATAGGCCGATTAAAATTATCACTTTCAGTGACCATGAAAGAAAACGTGTCCAATTTTCCCTCCTCAAGTGTGCAACTTTAAGAACATACTCAACGTGTTCTAATAATAAACCCGATACAGTTATCTTCTCACAAGGTCAAACTACTAGGCTGATGAAGAAAACCTCCGAACATCCCTAAGCGACATTTCAAAATTCAATAATTAGTTTAAAATCACCCTCCACAATTATTCGGCCATTATTGTCAATTCTCAAATATCCAATCAAAAATTTTGAGAAAAGTTCACTTCAAACGAAAAGTCCATTGCAATTATCACTCACGAGGATCAAGCTGTTTGAAAGAGTAATCAGTTATCTCAAACGATTGACAATCTAACAATTCCTCAAAACTCACTTAGCCAATTCCATAATTGTTATTATTACTCCCCAAGTATTGAATTGAAGAATGGTCCAAGATCACTTTCAATAATAAACCGATTATCATGATTTCTTCATACTGCCAAATGAGAGGACATACGCAGAATTTGTTTGTGGGAGAATTTTTCATAAGTCGCTCTCCAGTTCCAATCTTCAGTTGTTTGTTGTCACTCCTTAGAACTGATAGAACATTGAAAAAACAAGTAATGGATAAAAAGTTCGATTATAACTCCCATAGTATGTAATTGTGCAGAAACGAATCTTAAATATTAAAATCGCCGAGAGAATTACCGATGTCGTTGTTATTATCACTCCTCAAGTATCTGATTGCGTAAGCAATAGAGATTTCAATGTAGTTTTTATAAGGAAAATCCTTTCTCGAAGAAAGGGAACAAATGCAAAATTTTTTGATTCGAAAGCCAATCTTCATAATTCTTATCCATTATTGTCACTTTCCTAATTAAAACAAATGAAAGTGCAGAAAACATCATAAAAGCCGCATCAAATTTTACTTTTCAAATATACTGTTAAAATCACGCCCCAACCTGGCGTGATTATGTCACTCCCTAGCGAAAATATTTCGTGAAAATAGACGAAAACTTTCATTAAAACCCGATCTTAAAATCACTCCCCCATATGGGGAATTTTTTATTATCACTCCCTGGCGAAAAT
>JABSMS010011192.1:0-13380 GCA_018902275.1 Aleiodes sp. PSUC_FEM 10030003
TATTTTTATTTATTTGTTTTTTCTTCTGTACTAATAAAGGAAGAAAAATTGTGATAAAATATAATTTCGCAGGTTTTGGAAAAACAACTAAAACCTTAAATTCAGTGAATTTTCCGCGAAATTTTAGTATCAAGTGAGCAGAGAATTGACATTAATTTTAGTTGTGAAATCTAGACTTATATTTGAATTTAAATAAAATATTGAAACTCAATTTTTATTAAAATGAAAAACGTTGCGGAGAAACAACTGTCCTGGTTCGCTATACTTATAGCTGCATTCTATTCCTGTGAGTATATATAATACGAGTGGTATCGAATTTATCCCAATCTGTGGTGTCTATTTTTCTCTTCGATTTTTTCATTCAAATAGAAAAAAAAAAGAACAACTTCAGGAATGTTGTAATACTTCTCTTTGAGAACTTCCATTCGATTCCCTACCATAGTTGAATCCATCCAAATTCAGATCAACACAAAAATTCGAATCAACGAAAATATATAGTGCAGTTCTTTGACTTTTATTTGAATTTGCTATACTTCACATGCTTTTTTTTCTTGTGTCATAAATTATTCAGTGATTATGCCACAAATCATTGCAGTCGTTCAATTATTTTGTTTACGATAAATAGATTGTTTACAAAGTAACAACTGCGTTCAATTTTTTTCTCTTATTACTGCAATTACGTTCTCGTGTCTCGCCTGATGTTAGACGAATGAAGGATATTTATACTCAATGAGTTACGACTGCCAACAATAATAATTTAAACGTCATTTATGTTTAGAAAAATGTTAGTCATGACAATTTATTTGTAGATGATTTGTTTTGGAATTTGTTATCAAAGCGATATAGGAAATTTTTATGAATAGCAGACGTAAAGATTCTTCTTTTTCTTAAGTGAGTGATGCGTATCTTATGACTGAATACTCCAGATTTTAGCTGAAAACGCTGTGATAATATCCATTAAAACTTTAAGAATTTAAACAACATCTAAGGAATTGGTTATTTCAACGATGAAATTAGCTAATGCAATTTGCTCTAATAATCATGGCACTATGAGTTTACAATTGAAAACTTGAATTCGAATGGCAAAAAAAGTTTTTTTTTCCTTCTATTGAAATTCTGCGAACAATTAAATAAAATTCATTAACGAGTGAAAAACATTCTCGAATGATCGCCTACAGCATGCGTGTATTTAATGTCTCATCACTTGTCTCAAAATAGCTCACTCGTGTCCCACACAATTCAGCCACCAGCCACCACGTGGGCACGGCTTTTCCGTTACATCGTACGAGATGACGTAGTGCAAGCTGATTGGCTGAATAAATGGGCGTGCGTCGCACCATCTCCCTCTTCACTCACTCCAGCAACTGATGACTGCTTCTTTCTCACCTGACTTATACTGACGCACGAAAACGTTGGACGCATAAAAAGGGGGAAAAAGATCGAGACTCGATTTCTACTAACATTGTTACGCCATTCTGTTAATCACCAACTTACACTTGCTCCCAATTAAATTTATAGACGCGCCCCTCATACAATTCTTTTCCTTTTTCCTCGATTATTTTTTTACTGAAAAGTGCGATTCACTATCATGCGATGACATTGAAGGCAAACGTGTCAATGCACTTACGCGCGAAGAAAACCTGCTTTTTACTGTCAATTTCCGGGAAATAGCATTCTGAGATCCTAAAATGGCATGATTGCAGTTTTTTTACATATTTTCTCCACAAAAACTTTTAAGTGACATCTCTCTAGAATTCTATAAATATTCATCATCCATTTCTTTCGAAAAGGAAATTGTTTGATATATTCCTCAAATTTCCAAGTATTCTTCTTAAAAAAATGGTAGTAAAAAAGATCAGAAAAGTCACTCACAATATCATACACCTCGCATTCTCACAGACAGAGCGAGGATCGTTGATCCATACCATTGTTTTCCCAAATGGTACAGGCCAGAAATTACGAATATATATATCTTCGTTGAAAAAACAAAATGACGTGATGGCCATTTCTTTTTTCTTTTTCTTTGAAGACCTACGAGAGTTCATTTTTCCGGGAGACTATGTATGGATTCATTTCTACGTTGATGATATGAATGGAAGAATTGTAAAAACATTCAAGATCAGACGTCTGACAGTAGAGGGAGGAGAACCGATTTTCTCCTTTTTCACATGAGAATTTCATCAGAAATTTTGATTCCGAAGAGAATATCATCAGCTTTCAATAGAAAAACATCCTTAGATTGAGAAAAAAAATAGAACATTAAAGAGTGATTTTCACCCGAATAGATAACTGAAAAAATGGAATAAATTCGAAAAAAATCCCCTATATTTTGAGGAATTAGTGAGAAGAATTCCATCGATGTTTTAAAGATAATAAAATGTGCGTGAGAAGGCATAAACGAGTATGTAGAAGCGCCACATACATGCATTGTGCGTGACGGGCCAGACGTGTATAATACGGTTGTGTACTGTACGCGTTCTTAGTGTATTATATATTTATAAACGTGTGACAGGAGCATCGTACGATGCCAATTCAGCCAATCAGAAACGAAATTCTCTCTGTCCTTGTGGGAAGCCAGCTGTACGTATGTGTGCAACAGTGTGAAATATCCGCGCTATGTGACGCACACACCTTCGATAAATGTATTCAAACATTAAAATCAAATAGCCTGACGCTCTTTCAAGTGAAACAGAATGTCTTTTGAGTAGGAAGTGCTTGATTTAATCATTTTATTCGCCTTAATGAATAATTAAGAGTATAAAACTTGAGTGGAACGTTCTTGCTGTAATACGTCTTGCGTTTGAGGAACGCGTGTCAATGTTTGAAAAATTGCGAGTTTATTTTTGTAGAGTTTCTCTCCCTTTTCTTAAAAATTGTATCTTGCAAGTTTAGTATAAGAGTTGTTTTCAAAGTGTTCTAGTCTTTTTTCTATTATCAAACGAACTACATATATCTCAGAACATGCATTTGAAAGAACTAGTATGTGAAGTTGTAGGTTGAGGTAGCGATGCAGCGTTGAATTACTCTAATAAGATAGTGTTATAAACCACTTTTGTTTTATTTCATCGAAAGTATCGAGTAGCGTCTAGCAGCGATAGAATAAAAAGATGAAGGAAAATGTAAAAAACTTTTACTCTTTCCTTTTTTCCGTCTTTCATTCGATTCATTTTGAAAATGTTTCGTTTGGGAACTTTGACGTTCAAAAGTATTCAAAAAGAGTTGGGTGAGAATAGCTTCGGTTGAAGTTTTCCTGGGCGAGAGGGAGAAAACGACCGCAAACTACCCAAAATTAGCAAATTAGTTGAGGGTATGGCAACGACTTGGTAATTTCTCACTCTACCAAAACGATAAAATTAATTTCCTCAATCTCTAATTAACTTGGCAAATTGTCAGTGATTATTCTTCCAAATTTTCTTTTGCCTTTGTTTGTGTATTATTAGCTGATAATAATTTCCTCGTTTTATTCGGAAAAGGGAGAGAGAGAGATTAAGGTTTTTGATGAGTGACATGAATGTATGTATAGAGAAATGTGTGAGAGGGCGAGAAGTGAAGTAGTTGACCGGATGCAGGACTAGCAAAATTAACTAATGACCAGTCGCGCGTAATGTCCCTGTAATTTCTCTCCCACGGGCGCTATAACCTCCACCGGCACGTTTTGGAAAATAGCCACGAATTTATGGATTCCAGGGGCCCTTCCTCTGATATAAACTTAAATTTGCAGTTTAGAACAAAAGGGGAGGAGAGTAAAGGGATTATAAAATTAATTAGAATATCATTTTCATTAATCCATTAACGTGATCATGAATATTTAATGATACCTTTCAATTTAGTCAGATGAGTTTTACTCATTCATAATCAATTAATGAATTTAATAATCTCACTCTTCTGGTGAAAATAAAATTATGAAAAATTCCCATCTAAGGAAAGATGGTTTCCAATATTCTGTACGGGATAAGAAATTATTCATAGAATGGAATAATATTCTCTTTAAAACCATTTGAGTACTCAATGACTTTCAATATGTTGAATAAAATCAATAAGTCAATGAGTAGAATATTGATTCATTGGTTTTAGTTGTAATCAGTAATAAATTTACGTAATTTTCCCATCACCCAAATGTAATTATTTATAGACAACCACATTTCTACCTGTGTTATATATCAATAGAATTGTGGACATTAGCAGTTAAAATTAATCGGCTCAACTGATACATTGAAACTGAGCGACGAGGGATTGTCACAGCCACACAAAACTTGCTGATTGTGATTTTGGATAAAATCGACATTATGTATCATTTGAATTTATTTTTTATCATTCCATTGTTACTAACAGAGTGTAAACGAGTGTAATTCCACGTTGGCGGACATGAAAAAAAATCACCGACCCCGCTTCTCTTTTCATCCATTGCACTATTATCCCCATGGACATTGTTTGGAATAAATGCTGGTCGTCGATTATCGAGATTTGATTGGACATCGTGATAACGTGATATTTGTTGGTGGATATGTCCCCTCCCTGCCCGTAGATGTTAGATTAATGACCAACCGGATTAACCAAAAAAAGTCCCAACCACCATTATTTTTCATTTTCATATCTGTTCATTTGAATGGATCGCATTTAATTTTTTTTTAGATTTCCGCTCTATTTTTTTACAACCGATACAAATTAGAAATTGTTTTGTATTCCAGCAAATGAAGAAAAATGGCGTGAATTTTTCATTCTATTATTCAATATCTCACTCGCAATGTTGGTATAAGAGGTGAAGTAATGGAGTCAGTTAAACTCAAACTATCAAGAAGCCAACAAACCTAATAGCCAAGCTTGCATATTTCATTTTCATTCCTTTTCTTATCGGAATCTTTTCTTCGGCTCCATTCCTCTCTACAAACATATAGAACTTTGATATTTTTCTTTCCATAACCCTCTACTGGAGTTTCGTGAAAAACCGGAAGCTGATAAAAAGTATGAAGGAAATTGATGAAAAAAGGGAGTGGAATGAAACAACCACGTTATTTCACTCCAGCGTTTTTCAATAAAACATTGTTCTTCGAGAACTATTGCGGAATTTCAATCGAAACGAGAAGCTATTGAGATTTCCAGTTTCATTGTTAAAATCAACTCAGTGTAATTAATTAATATTTTCATCATCGGTAATGTTGAATCAAATACTTATTTGGAGAAAAAAATCATATGATTAATTTATATTTGATTCAACTTATTATGCAATAATTGATTGATAGAAATTCATCATCAATATTTGAGGCATTCATTCTTTCTAATTCTCTAGAGAATGGGAGCAACTTTTCTTCATTAACTGTTGTCAGTTTTTTTGTAGCTTTCCATTTATCTCTAGTTTTTTGTATGCACATATTGTTAACTGGAGGGAAGAATACTGAAGAAAGAAGAGGTGAATGGTGCAAATCCGATGCACTGATCTAATACAACGGGATATCAAGCTTCGTGCTTTAATTTTCGTAAAAGTTTTTTTTTTAATTTTTTAATTTTTTTTTCCTCTCCACGGAACATAGATATCGCATCTGCCAGGGATGCGGTTTAACGATGACGGATGAGTCGCCATGCGGCAATGTATACCTAGGAATTTTTTAACTCCCGTGAATCTGGAGTACTTGCATAACCGTGGAAAAACCATTCGTTCAAATTAAGATGCTGACGCGAATTTAATGGCGCCCACCGCGGCTTCTGGATTCATATATTTTTTTATTCATTTTTTAATTTTTGTTCCCTTGGACCATTCACATTTCAGTTTAATCGGAATCTCTATCCGTAATGTAAAACTATACCAATATAATTTCCTTGCAAATTAACATATTCTCGTAGTTACAAGCCACTGGGTTAACGTCTCACTTCGATGTATTCAATCAAAAGGCGATGTGTTTCTACATCTCTCTGTAGAATTTTTGTAGAATTTATTACTACGTAATTTATCAGAAGATATCAATTAATGGAACAGTCTTTCAACGATTTTATATATCAGCTGTGTTGCGAGAAAATTTTTTCTACATATATTTTTTGAAACCGTTGCCTGATGATCATATTCTAGAATACTTGCCTCCCTAATGTACTCTCTCCCTAAGAGTTATAATAATTGAATACTTATTCCTTCCTAGTTCTCTGTATTTATTTTGCTTCATCTGAAAGCGTATGTAAATATAACTTCCATCCCATCTATCAAAACGCGCGGAGGAATCAAATAAACTATCATGAATAAATATTTAACTAGTGATTCAATCAAGTTATCGAAGAAATGACAAACTTTACAGACGATCATTGATTTTCATGATTGAAAACCTACTAATTTCGAAGTTTGAAATTTGAAAAGGTGTAAAATATGGTTTCGCATCCCTTATTCAGTGTTGGGAGCTGGAATGCCAACGGTTTATTTAATCCCACTTAATCTAACAAAAAGGCGAGCAACCAGCTCAAGTGGATCAACTATGGAGTGTTCCACGCATTGGACGCCAATACATGAGACTAGCTATTTTGTGTTGACCACAGTGTAGTCCTTGTTAAGACTGTAGAGATACCAAAATCCCTTTTGAAACATTTGGCTGCAGTAAACTTCTACTTCGTCTGTTTAATCCATGGTCATTTAACCGTGATAAATGGAGCTTCAATGTTTTTGCATTTCATTTGCTCTCCTTAATACTAAATTTATTCAATACTTTGTTGATGAAATTCACATTGTTTTAAATTTGTTTTTTTTTGTTTCTTTCATTTCAGTTTTGGCTAGCTGTCGTGCAGATGAGTGTGGCCATGAGCATCTTGCCAGGTGTGCAAGACCACTTGGAAAAATTACAAACAACAATGAACTGGGTTTTGTCGCAACTAAAGATGAGTTGACTCAACTTTGTCCGTAAGTATTTAATTTATTTGTTACTTAAGTTATTTAATCCGACGTTTCTGTTCGAACTGAAGGCTTTTAAAGGAAAAAATGTTTTATTAAATTTAAAAATACAGAGTACGAGGGAATAACCTACAGTTGAAAATTTTATTTGACATTTATTCAACAGTTTTGGAAAATTGAGGTTTTGCAATACTGGTCATGTACTTAGCCACGATGCCAATTTTGACGATGATTACTCGACGTTTGATTCATTGAGTTTATTCCCACTCGCGGCTTTGCGGCTTCCGTTATATATTTGCCTCTTCCCAACAGTGCAAAATTAATATGGATGCTTTTACCATTTCCCAAAATTTGATACATTATCACGAAACATCAGTTAAATTGTGATAGCCAACCAATAGAGGAAAATTGAATTAAAAAATAAAAATGCCATTTCACCACACAAATCAGAGGTTTAAAAGCCATTTCTTTTCCTCCCTCGAGGATAATTGTTACAGTATTCTACTAAGTGGTTATCACAAAACGACAATTTCGTGCAAGTTGGCTCGTTTATTGAATGACATTTTCCTCACCCACAGAAATAATTCGAAAGCTTTAACCAGTTACTATAACCATTATTTTCAAACCTTCTTGTTACAACTTTGGCCATCTTGCACTCATTATACTCGTTGGATACTCAGAATTGCGACCAAGTCCACTCGTGAAAGTACTCGAGGGGTTTGCCCTCTCTACCCCTCTGGCCAAAAACTCGGGGCTGAAGATCAGAGTCAAGTGGTTAAAGAAAAACGAGGGAAAAACAGTAGTCCATTTATTCTAGAAGCTGTAGTTGATTGTTTTGCTGAACATTCAACGTAGTTGTATTCCCTCTAACATTTACTTCTGCCTCGTTTCTCCATTCTCACAACTATTCTCATATTTCTTTTCTGTTGAAACAGAGATCTGGAATCGGGTATGAGATGCATCAAGTTTTATACATTGAGATGCATGGAGGGTAAACAGAGAGAAAATTTCAATAATCTCTACAAGGGTGTAAACATGGCCATAATTGAGCTCTGCCAGGATGGACCTTATCAGGATGGTAAGTTTGTAAATAACTTGTTCTTATCCAAGTGGCCATGAATAATCAACATTTTATGAATTTATTAGTTTTCATGTTTTTTGTTTGTTCATCGGCAACAAAAAAAGAAGAGTGTGCCCTCGAAATATCTAATGAATGAAATTAATTTATTTGAAGAATGAGAAAGGAGAGTTAAATTTTGGATTTGAATGTGTCAATTCAAGCAACCTACTTCATTAATGAAATCACCGTCTCAACGGAAACATAAATAATTCTCTGACCGTAATGTCGATTTACGATTGATCCATAAAAGCCACGAGAATGCCTAACAGCCAATATACAGAATGGTCTTTGATTGGAAGAAAATTGAGAGATTTTTTCCAATTTAAGAAAGTTTCTTAATACATTTTAATGTAAAAAGTTCCGTTTGTAAATTTTACCTTATATTTTCGGGCAATAGCCACATTAGACAGTTCCTCAATACGAGGTATTGGAAAATGGATTGACGTTGAATTCTATCAGACACTTGCATCGGATGCTAGAGAGTAGTACAGATACTCAACGCCATCTATACCGGTAATCTCGAGAGTGCTGAATGCATTATTGAGTTGAGAGCTCTCTCTGAGCAATACTTGGCCCTTCTAGCCTCTTGCCCATCCTCTCAGTTGCTTATTGCCAGCACTTGTCTTCTACCCACTCGAACAACTCGCACATACTCCCCAAATATATCCACGCACTACCCCTCAATAATCCATTCAACCATAGCGTCCTCGGTTACGCACAATTACACTTCTCTGTGGTTACGTTTCCGTCTATTTATCATCATTTCCTCATTACTCCAATTGGATTTATTTTATCTTCTTTTTCACTTTTTCAACGAGATTTAAAAAAATCTCCCAACAGATTTTTTCAATATTCCGAGAAAAAAAAACTTTTAATGATGCTACATTTTTATTTCAACGACTTTACTACCTCCTACTCAAACTCTGCTATTATAAATTTAGTTCAGTTTTGTGGAACAATGAATTCGCGTGGAATTATATTTTTATGCAAAAAAAACTCAAACAATCGTCAAATAATGGCTTTGGTTCGTAGGGAATAATTTTTGAGTTTTCAGTTGAAGCATTTTTATAGCTTACCCCTAGAGATGTAAACATGACGTCATGTGCATGATATCATTGACGATCATATAACACGAGGGCAATGACAATTTTGCTGGCCACAATCTTCAAATCAATACCAGTCAATTTTTAGATGAGAAATGTGACCGTCATTCGTTATCTATATAGATGCTTTCTGGGATAATTTTTTGTTTCATAATTACGATTCTTTGCCAACTTATTTGAACAATTTCTGAAAGCATTCCCCCCAATTTTCTCAACCATCAATAACTTATTTATAAGACGATCATTTGACGTCTAGAAAGACGTTCACCCAGTGGACCTTTGTCTATTTACTATCTGAAAATTATTTTTGCATTTACGAAGGTCAATGCTTGCTAAAAATGTTATGAAGAGAATGAACGTCACGGGACTCTTATAAGTCACGACTGTGAAAATAGCTCTCATTTTAGATATCAAATTATTCCTGATCAATAATGTGATTCAATATAAAAATAGTATGATAAAAACATCCTTTCTTTCTGTTTACAGATTTTCTTAAACATGCACCTTGTATGCAAAAGGTGAAGACGGACTATGAGATGTGCTCCAGAAAATATCAACAAACTGTTTCAGCACTTGAGAAGAGGAATTTGACGAGGTCTAGTGAACCTGTTAAGTCATTATGCTGGTGAGTTTATATGAATTCATTGAAATCAATTATTGATGTTAACATTGGTCTATACGTTTTAGTTTATAATGTCCTTGACATCGTGTCAATGTCTTCAGTCAATTCTTCACATGAATAAATGTGCATTATTTTGCATTAGAGACTGTTATTGTCTTTAATACAATTGATGCAAATTATTCGTGATTGTTTCTCTTTCTTTTAATGATTAAACTTGATGGAAATTTTTTGAAACGTAACATTAAATTTTTCATCGCATATCGTTGAGAGTCGGTGTCGTTTTTTCACAATTTATCATTCTCTGTTTTGAATTATTTAGCAAAAAAAAAAATGAAAAAATCGTAAAGTTGTAGTTATGTTTTGCTTTTTTCCAACTTCTTTATTCTTTCGTGGAGGTATCAAAGGTAGAAAAGAGAAAAGTAGAGTTCTCTATCCTGCGGGAAACGAGAGTTCAAAAGCTGCAGTAGACCGTAGCACAGATAGGCTAATGATGTTACATACTGGACTATAACGTCGAGCAACCGACTCGACACATTCCCACGGGAAACTCAGAGAATAGCAGAGGTAGAAATGCATGTAATGGATATACACAGAAAGCGGAAAGATAGCGCTGCCTGTTGTTTTCTGGGGCTACAGCAATACTCGATTTTAATAATTTTACCCCAAAACTTGTCTTCCTTACGTTTTTCTGTTAGTTTTTTTTTCTAAAATCAATCATAGGATTATTTCATGATTATTTTTCACTAATTAGATCTTTATTAATTGAGATGAATATTCCTATTTTACGTTTCCTCTTTAATTTTTATTTTCAGTGCATTTCAAGAGTACTTGGAGTGCTCTCATCATACTGTGCGCAGAAAGTGTGGCGAAGAAACGGCAGAATTCACGAAAAATTTCCTTGATCGTATGGCCAACTCGTTAATTAAGGTTTGTGGTTGATAAATTCATTCATCTATATTTTTATCATGTCGAGGAATCTAATTCTCTACGTGAATGGGATGGAGGGATATGGAAAAAAAATCAATTTAAAGAAATATATTTTTTCATCAAGACGGAATTTTGTGGCAGCACCGAAATTATTATATTAATGCAATCTTTTATTTATGGATTTTCTCTATTAAATGATCGAATAAATCATGTTTCAGATGCACTGTGCCCGTTACACACCAAGTGAATGTTCACTTCATGCTGGAGCTTCGTATCTCAACATAAATGTATCCCTTCTAGTAGGAGTAGCAGTGATCTCTCGATACTTCACGTAAGGCGAAAAGCTAACCAAGAAAAAAAGAAATAAACGAATGAAGTAGGAAAGTGCCTCTGCTCTCCGTCGTGTCTCCATTGCCCGTTGAGTGCCAGTCGCTTCCACAAATAAAAAGCAACTTTGTATACAACTTCACGGAGAGATGCTGACGACGGTAAATGAATATAATAACTGGAAACAAAAGAATCTATCACAGAACACACACTAATGTTCTGTGACAGAATTAGAAAAACTAAATAAATTAAAGCCAATTGTTGAAAGGAGTAAAACAAGAAATAATGCAGAATGACCGCCGGATGAACGGTGCAAATAATTAATTTATCATGTCTAGAGAAGTAGATTACATTGCATTCGTCTTTACTCTCAATTTTCATTATTAGTTTTCCATTCTTCACCCGAAAGCTCATGATGGTAGAAAATGAAATGAAATAACAAAGAAAGAAAAAATTCATAAGAGGAAGCAAGTAGAAGACCGCCCCACGAATCGAGTCCTAGTGAAACTTTTCTGTTCATTAACTTGTCCTTCCTAACTTCATATCTTCATTGACTTTATTCCGTTCTTCTCCATTTATCTTGTAGCCTCAAAGCTCAGTGGAAACTTTTCTCACTGGTAAATCTCTCATTTTATTCAACGAGCCGTAAGCTTTCTTTATCATTTTTCTTCATTTTTTCTTCTTCAATTTTTCTCATAGTTGTGCATATTACCAACGCCATTCTGAATTTTTTTCACTTCCATCCAACTGTGAAAAAATATTCTGTTTTCCTTTGCATTTAGAAAGAAAAAAATATATGTACATGCATACTATTGTATCATAGTGAAAATCTAGAGGGAGACTCGCAAGTACCACTTGTCAAGTATCGTTTTGTTTTCATGTTTCTCCATATTTTTTTTCTCGGTACCTTTAGAAGCAAATCTCAGCTTGTTTCATTTGCTAGATTTTTTGATTTGAGTTGTTATTCTTTGTGGTCTTTTCATCGCATTTCTTTCATGAACCTTATGATACATAGAACATGTCCTCGAATCTACCTCATTTCCTTTGTTTTCTCTACCAATGAACAATCAATTCGTTGTGTAAATCCTTGAACTGAAATTGAGCTTTTCTTCATTTACGACAGTTTCATTATGATCCTTTTTTCCTTGTACTCTACAAGTTTTCCTAAAGTACTGCAACTTTTATTTCTTGAGTGTATCGAGGAACCGTTTACCTTTTCAGTGGAAGGGAGAGAGAGAGAGAGAGAGAAAGAGAATAGGAGAAAATGGAGTAGGATTTGAAATCTCGATACTACGTTTCCACCAAATTTACCAATAATACTTGCTAAAGTAAAGAGAAAAACAAGTAAATGGCTTTTCTTGTGATTTTTCTTTCTTTCCGTTGGGGAGCTACTTGTGGGTGAATCGATTGCAGTAGCTGAGTCTATTGACTCAGTGCCATGTACACAAAAATAGATACCAAGACAGAAAAAATTATATCGTGTTTTTTTCCAATCATATTAGACTCATTTCTTGAGCACGGATCCATTCACTTTGAGGAGAGTTAATTGAATGAAATAGAAAAGCGATGGTTGATGATGAATAATTGATCGATTTATATTTTCTTTTATTTGATTAATTTTTCTTCACTCCATCAAAGATGATTGTTTGATCTGAATTGAGTTTATATGAATGAAAGTTAACCTTGAAGTGCACGTGTATGAATAAAATTGTGCGCATTCTTATTGATATAATTAACGAAAATATATATTAAAACAAATAGTAAATTGATAATGTGCAAAACTGTAGGGAAAACAAGTTAATGCTGCGGAATTCACGTTGGAATTGCCGTTTATTCAATTCTTCTTTTCTCTTGGACTGCCAACTCGTTTTTTTTCTCATTTTTTTTTTCCTGGCACCACAAAAATCTTAAGTATTATTACATGCAAAGTTCTCGTATGTACCTTTTACTCATATTAATGTTAAATACCTAATAAATTTCTAGCATGTAAGGCATTAAAAAACAAAAAATGAGAGATAAATAAAATAGAGGGAAAGGGCAGTACGTTTGCATTTCCATGGAATTTGCAGTTTGCGTAAACATTAAAGGGAGAAAAAAAATATAGAATAAAATGTACGTAAATAAACGTGCGTTTTACATACAGTATTTGTGCATGTGGGTCTGGATAAATATAAATAAATAAGTTAAACGAAAAAAAAGATGGAATGAACAAGCTGTTGTCTCGAAAAAAAGTTTCTATGCAATTTCATCAACATCCACAGAAACAACAAAGAATTATAATTTATTTGTACTATAGTGATGAGAAAAAAATGTAAATAGTATCATACGAAAGAAATAATGAAAGAATACTCGAAGAGAATGAAAATGTTCTTTGAGGTAGAGCTGTACACTAATTTAAGATATTTAAGAAATAATA
>JABSMS010011203.1:0-13377 GCA_018902275.1 Aleiodes sp. PSUC_FEM 10030003
TTTCAATGGAATCGGTTTTTGCGATCTCTTTTGAGATAGGATAATTTTTTCAGATTTTTCAAATGATTTTTAGTTGAAAAAAATTATTCGTTAATGGAACATCGTTCTCCGCCTTGACAGCGCGGAGTCCGCGTTTCTAGCCCGCACTTCGCGCGCTCCCAGTTCCGACACTAGCAATCACAGAGAAAAATGGCCAACAAATTTTTTTGAGAGAATTTCATGCTCTACCATTTTAGTTCAGTGATTTTTTACCGTATCTGCCAATGTTTAAAAGTTATTCACACTCAAAGGTCATTTTTTCCCTAATTCGTGTACTTTTCATTTTTTTATTCAGAACCGTGACTACTTGGGAAGTCACAAAATGGAGGGCATTTTATTAACAATATTCCCGACCGAAAAAAAAACTCCCAACCTGTGTATAATTTTTGGGATTTCAAGCCAAAAAATTCGTTCATTTGACCGGACTACTTAGGGAAAATTTCTAGATCAAATTTCAAAAATGCCATTACTGAAAATGCAGGAAAAAAAATGAAGATTTTCAAAAAAAAAAAATAATTCTGGAGGGAATAAAATATTCGAAAATTTTGAAGAAAAAAAGATTATAATTTATGAAAATAATAATAACGAACAAAAATAATTTATGCAAAGGAATGAAAAAAAACACTTTGAGAACTTTGAAAACGTCAAAGTTTCGGAAATTTTTGGAGGAAAAAATAAATTTTTTGGAAATTTTGAAAGAATTAAAAAATTCCAAATTTTTGGGGAAAATCATAACATTACAATTTAAAAAAAATCAAAGTATTGAAAAACATAGGATTTTTTAATTTTCCAAGGAATGATAAATTTCCAATTTTTTCATAAAAAAATTTCAAAATATTAATTTTTCAGATTCGGCACAATTTCTTTCAAAAATTTCGTCTTTTTGAAAAGTGAAAAAAAATCATTATTGAATTGTTTTTCAATTATTGAAATGTTCTTCGATGCATAAAATAAATTTTCAAAAATATCCCAAAAACTCAATTTTTTTCATGATTTTATAGAATTTTCAATGGTCCATTTTCCCCCAGAGCTCCATTTATCCCACTCTCCCCATCTCTAATGTGTAGCTTCCACCGTTTCTTTACCAAAATTTCAAAAACTGAGGGAGATGGAGAAATGTTATAGAAACTTTCTTGTAAAAAAAAGCAGAACTTCAAAAAATATTTTCACCAAAATTCCTCTAATTTCTTTAGTCTGTAGATATTTTTACCGAACAAAATTACAAAACCGAAATTAAAATTAAATTCATCAACTAAACTTACCACCTTCTCTTCATATATGTTGCTGCTCTATTTGCATAGAGCACAGCTGCAGTCGGACAGAGTTTTATGGCCTTATTATACAAATTGATAGCATACGTGTATTGCTGTTCTTGAAATTTGACGTTTGCCTGAATATTCGGATGAAATAAATATTTTCAATTAATTTCTTTGAAAAAATACCGGAAAATTGTGGAGAATAATGTTTTAATTCTCACCTCTTGTTTCATTCTCTCTAGAGGTTCAGGTAATTCTGAAACATTGATCTCCTCGAAATTGACTCCAGCATCGGCATTAAAGCCGTATGCCATTTTTCTAAGATCCTCATCACTTTCTTCTGACTCTAAGTGGGAAAAAAAAACATTAAAAATAATTCAGTAAGAAAACAACATACGGGAAAACGGGGCAAAATGGACATTCTAATTAAACGGCTATAGATAGAGAATGTTTAATGATTCCATAGAGAAGCTTTTTTGATTCAAGTAGAGCTCATTTTCCATCGATTTATGTAGTTTTTAATTTTTTTTAATCGATAATCTTAAAAAAGTCGATAATTTTCTCTTGACAAGTACATGCTCGATTGGAAATGAGCTCACCTTTCATTTGAAACCAACCCCAGGTCACTACGACGAACAGAACCGGAGATATTCCGGAAAAAGTGATTTTTTTTCAATTTTGGAAGGGAAACTCTTTCAAATTTTGACAAAAAAATTGAATTTTTAAAAAAAGCAATTGTGACACATGATTTCCATCGCAAATTTTCTCTACTTTCTAATGAAATCATCAGAAAAAATCTATCTTTAATATTTTCCTTTTATTTCAAGTGACTTTCATAATGTAAAATATTAAAATTAAGATGTTTCCATTCTACCCCGCCTGCTCCAAAGTCAATTATCGTTTCGAATCGTAGAAAAAAAAATGTTTTCGATTTTATTAATATTTCTTCATATATTATCATTATCAATATAATAATAATTCAATAAACCACCACCGACCTCACTGTTATTTTCCATTGATTTTCATTCTGACCGATGAGGCCATAACAAGAAGTGATGTCACAATAAATATAAAAATCGTTTCAATGTAATAACTCGAAATTTAATGGTGATTGGGAAGTTTTTGTTGGTCTCTTTCTACACTGTTAGAAAAAAATAGAAATTTCATGGACAATTTGATGATAATTTTCATGAGGATGACGTTTAATTTGTTTTAATGGAAAGATTGTTATGAAATCTTAAGTTCTACGTAAGTTTCAAAGGAATTCATGAGACTGAAGTAGGAGCAAAAGCAGAAATTCCATGACTTGAATTTTCAAATAAACATGAATATTGGGAATCAAAATGAATCATTTTTTAAAAATTTTCTCTGAAGTTCTCTTCATCGACAAAATTTTTACGGAATAATTGAAATGAAATTTATAACTTTTATTGATGTTCAATTGAACATGAATATCGAGAATCAAACCAAATTTTCCCTGAATTTTTCATCATTTAACCGCAATTGTACGGAACAATTTCATTGAAATTGACAACTTTTATTGATTTTCTAATGGAACTATTTGAAAATCGATGGAAAACTTGAATTTTGAATGACAAGATTCCCTGAATGGTCAGTCGGAATGCGACTTGTTTAAAATTTCCAGGATCTGACAGAAAACTTCAACAAAATTTATTAACAGTCTGCAAAAAAATTTACATCTCGTTTAGGTTCCGAGGTACTTTCAGAAACATTAATCTCTCAAAAATAAAATCGACTCATCTCGTTCTGCAAATTACTAAAGGAAGGTAGGGCAAAATGGACCCTTCATGAAAAATTTCAACGTTGAACTATTCAAAATGACCAAGATGAATAAAGAAGAAAATTTTGAAAATTTTGGAACAATAATGATTTTTGGAATTGGTAGAAAAAAAAGTTTTTCGTTAAAATTCTAAAACTGACTTTTTTCAAAATTTTCAAAATTTAGTTTCATTTTTTCTCAAATTGGAAAAATTTTAATTTGAAGGAAATTTTGCAAATTGATCAAAAGTTTTTCGCTTTTTGAAAAAAAAAAATTGTTGACAAAAAAATATTTTTAAAAAATCAAAATTTTGATTTTGGAAAAAGACAATTTTTCTAATTTTTCAAGGAACGACAACTTCTTCATCATTTTCCAAAGTTCCCGTAAAATTTCAATTTTTCACATTCTGTCGATATTTTTCAAAATTGCATTCAAGAAAGAAGTATTTTGAAAAATCCCAATTTTTTGAGCATGAAATAAATTCCACAAAAATATCTAGAAAAATCAATTTTTCAATCATTTTCTAGACTTTCCAATGAAGTTCCATTTTGCCCGGCGGGTCCATTTTACCCCTCTCACACCTATTCTCAAACAATTTTTTTAAATTAACAAACCTTCAAATTCGGATGGAAATTGATAACTCCTCGAATTTTTTTGTCTGAGAACATCGAATAAGTAGATCTGTTCTCCTCCCATATTCACCAAAAGTTCATTTCCATCGCCGGAAAACGTCAAGTACGTTGTCGCATAACTTCTCTCACTGAATCTCACTTTTGATCCTCGTAAATGTCCTATCATAATAAATTAGAATAATCGGTTATTTTTTTCTCTTTTAAGTATAAAAGAACGAAAGACTGAAGGAATGAAAAAGTACACAGATCACACTAACGAACCGGCGATAAAGTATTGGGCACAGCCAAGAGGCATACTGTCATGTGGATCTCCTTTTCCAGCTCCGCATTGATTTACTCTTGAAAAATCATTTGGTGCTGATGGTCCATTTGGAATCTTTGAACAATTTCAATGATTAACATTGTATATTTTTTTAAAGGATGTTTAATAGAGGTGTGAGAATAGTTGATGAATCGAATTGAAATGAATAGTGAGGTTCAATTCGAAATTTGAATTGAATATTCATCGAATTAATTTTTTTAATTTTGATGAATCATTCAATTTCACTCGATTCAAAGCTCCTGGATAATCGATTAAAGAGGTATTCTAGGCATTAGAACTAATTTTTTAGTGCAAATTCGAAAATCGGGGAGCTTCAGGACGAGAGAGTGAGATAAAATGGGACAAAATGAGTCAAGAAAATTTTGGACAGGCGTCGGAATTTTTTTTCATCAGCAAGGCTATTTGTACAGAAGTTCCTTTTAGGTGCCTTTAAGGTTCCATTGCGGTGTCTTTAAGGTAACTTCAATGCACAATTAAAGGCACCGGAAAATCAAAAATCTCTGGTAGAATTACCAGCTTGACTCTGAAGACCGGAAAAATTCCGGTGTTGTTGAAGTGACCTTCAGATCTTTTGGTGTCTCTACAGTACCTTTACAGTAAAATAACCTAATCCACAGAGTTCAGTCATGGTGCCTTTAAGGCCTCATTACGGTACGGCAAATTGCATCATCAGAGTTTTAGTGCCGTTTCGGTGTCTAGAAGGTGCCTTTTCGGTGCCTTTAAGGCCTTATTACGGTACAGCAAATTACATCATCAGAGTTTTAGTGCCTTTTCGGTGTCTTCAAGGTGCCATCATAGAGAAACAGTAGATTGGAAAACAACTAATGTTGGTATGTTCAGTGTTCTGAGATATCAACAGACGGGGTAGGAGATGTTTGAGGGAGTAATCGACAATACAAATCCTTTTAGATCTTTCTATTCAGTTATCTAGATTTTTGCAGAAATTTTACATGAATGATGAAAAAAAATTGTTTACATAATATTACTATTCTCGCTATGTGAAACAATCGTGATTTCAATTCATCATATTAATGATATTTTAACTTACGACTCATAATTGAAGTCGTTATTTAAATTAAACTTCTGGGTTACATCCTTTGGTTACTTTTCTGTATTGATATGTACTTCATATAAATTAGCATTTTCAATACTTTATCTAATTTTCTTATCAAAAATGTTGCACTTGAATATGGCAAGCGCTTTAGACTATGAATCGGAAACAGATGTTAGAAAATACTTTTGCAATACTAAATATTTTTAAGAAGCAGTCGAATTAATCTCAATTATACATGTGAAGTGCTAGCATAGGAGGCAGGAATCACATCTTCTGTTATCATAATTAGAAATGTTGTTCATGCAAATTTTGCACAAATAAATATCATCTCTCTTCTTCTTTTCTACCATTTCAATCAATAGTTTAGAAACTTTTTCCAGAACAAAATTCATGGATTATACTTATTCACTGAACGATCCATGAAACTATCAGAAATATTTTTTGGTAAATCTTCAGCAACAAATCTATAATGTTCATCTCTGATTGCATTGATTACATTCTCGTCCACAATCCATCCTAGAATTTGCATTTTCTTTGGCATCAAATTTTTCTCCTCGAAACTGAGAGAAACTTGTTTCGTTGGTATACCAATCGCCTTCATTTGTGAACCTTTAGGACGGCCCCTCGACTTACGTACCAAATCGAATTTCAAATCTGAAATTGGAACTTGGTGGCGATTAAGCGTCATGATCCCTGGTGGATTCAGAAGTGCTTGAGGTTGAGATATCTCCAAAATGGATATTGGTAGCAAAGTATCATCATTGATTGTGGTATTTACAGCCAAATATTCATCTATCAGTGAGTCATCAATCCCAACCATGAAATCCAGGCCAGCAAATTGTTCTCCCTCAGCTGGGTCATGATTGGACATAAGCATGAGGCCAGAGAAATAGGCCTAAAGCCATTATTCCCTGGCTTAGGAATCAAGCAGACATCAAACTTCTTCCACTCCTTCGGCGTTTCACCATATTCTAAAATCCTATTGAATATATGAGTGAGTATTTTTAATACATTTTCCGGAAGTTTTTTAATTATGGAATTGGAGATCATGTCCGGACCGGGTGCTGAATTGGTTTTGAGTTTATTGATGATGGATTGAGTTTCTTTCAGAGAGATCGGAATCCAAATGCTATTAATGGCGTTCCTCCCAGCATCTTCTGACACAGTAGGCTCTTCGTAGTCATCAGGTATCGGTTCAACCAATTTGTTAATAGCAATGTTAATGTTTTCTTTTGTTTTTCCTTGACTCAAGCTTGAAGGGCGTGTATTTGCCCCACTAAATTTACGAATAAAATCCCAGACTGTTTTAATGGAAACACTGGGATCAATTGAAGTTATAAAATTATTAAAATAGTTCAATTTAATCTTTTTCAATTCCTTGTTTGTTTCTCTTTTGATGCGAGCGTAGTTGTCTTGATTGACAGAGGAATTATCCTCCTTTAATTTCTTTAATGCCAACGAACGTCTTTCTAAGATCGGAGTACAAAGTTCCTCGTTCCACCAACTTTCAGGAGTTCTATAGTTGCCATTTTTCTTGTGTTTTTCGTTGTTTAAATTCGCAGATGAGTTATTAAAGTTCTTATTGTTCTTGTTTGGCAGCAGTATTTTTAGCTCCATTGGATTTAAAACATTTGATAACGCTGGATTGTAGCTTCGAATATAATTCAAGATGATCATTTGCGAGGTAGCTCTCTTGGTTAGTCTTGTGAATTAAATCTTTTTTGAAATTATCCCAATTGACCTTTTTAATGTTTAAATAAGGTCTCGAAGATTTCTCCCTTTAGCAGGTATCATTAATACGAATATTGGTGACTGAATGGTCACTACCCAGATCCCAGTCTGTTACTTCCCAAGAGCACTTAGAGGCCAGGTCATTTGATACTATAGATAAATCTAATGCGTCAGATGGATTGGTTATGATATCATAGCGGGTGTGGGTTCCATTATTTAAAATATGGAAGCTGAATTTGGAAAGAGCATTTAAGAGGTATTTTCCGAAGGAATTTGACTTTGAACTCCCCCAAAATTTGTTTTTCGTGTTGAAGTCGCCACCCAAGATGACTAGGTTATCTTTAATTATTATTTTGATCTCTTCTAATAGTTTAATCCATTTGGTCTCATGATTGATGAATTCTGGTGGTCTGTATAAACTGAAGAAGTAAATGAACTTATCTGCCTGGAGATTAATAGCACTACTTACTACTTCGAACTCAAGATTGTTGAAAATTTCGTGATTAAGATCCACTACATGAGATGTAATTTTTTTGGTAACCGCTATGGCTACTCCTCCTCCTTTTGAATTGAATATGCGCTCTTTGCGATAAAGATTCATACCAATGATTCCAAAGTCCCTGGTTTCGTTCAGTTTTGTCTCAGATAGGAGTAAAATGTCAAAGTCTTTGGATAATTTTGGAGTTAAGTGAGATTTACCTCGTAAACGTCTACAGTTCCATTGACCTATAGATAATTGTTGAGGAATAAACATTATAAAATTATTATTGTTTCCTTTTTATTATGTTTTTATTTTTGATATGAAAATGTTTTGCTGATTTGTTATTAACTTTTTGAATTTTATTTATTACTTTGTTTCAAGAAAGCAAGAAAGTTGAGTTTAAAGAGTGAGTTACTATTTTAAATTGTAAATAATTTTATTTATTTATTGTTATCTTTTTTAAATTTTATTTCTTGCTTTGTTTCGAATAAAGAAAGATAGTAGATGTTATAGAAGGAATTGTTATAGGAGAGAAGATTTATTGACTTTCCTCTGACCTACACTTGAATGTAGGATAGAAGATATTCTTAGTCTGTGGTGCAGGAATAATTGTATCCGAAATGATTTTGGGTTTTGTATTTGAATTGTCTTTGATTTCTGAGTTAGTAAGGTCAGATAGAGGATTACGATCTCTAGATTCTGTAGGCGTATTCTGAGCTTGTTGGATATAAGGATCGCCGATTATTACTTTGAAAATTTCTTCTTTTGTTCGAATAGTTTTTGGGTTTTCTGTAAAATTACTGAGCATTGACTGAGCTATATCCATCTCACTTGAAGAATTGTGTGAAAGGTTTTTAAATTGAGTAAATTCAGCCTCATTACCACTCAGCTTTGAGTCGGATTCTTGAGTGTTGACATCCTGAATAAGAGTATTGTCTGATGTTTTTGGAATCTTTCTTCGCGTTTTTGTGGCAATATTTGCCTTTCTGCTCGATGTGGTAGAATTTGGTGAAGGAAAATTCGTCTTTTGGAAAATATCTCCATTGAAGGAAGAATTTGGATTACCATTTGGATTAGAAGGGATCCAATCTCTGACGATCGGTCTGATTGGCACTGACCATCCTTCTTCTTCCTTTTTTTTCTGAAAAGCCACTCCTTAGCTTCTTCTACTGATTTAAGTTGATTATCTTTAATAATTTTGCCAGCTTCGTGTGTATCTATGTTCAAAAAAACAGCAATTGTGTCAATCTTCTTCGAATGTTGGACATAAGGACATTTATCGTTGGAAGATTTGTGAGCACCTTGACAAGAGGCACATCTTATGAAATTTGCCTCGCATGAATTTGTTTCATAATCTTCACCACATGAATTGCACCGGGCCTTACCACGACAATTCCATCGTAAGTGGCCAATTCTTTGGCATTTGTAGCATGTTCTGATTTGAGGAACAAAAGGTTCAATCTTGATGATGTTTTGAAAATCAAAATTTCCTTGGGTAAGCTTTGACCCTTAAAGGTAAACTTAACTGTACCGATTGGTACTCTCTTTTTCTCCCCCTCAATAACTTTAATTCTGGTGAATCTTTCGATTTTAAGAATTTCATGTTCATTTCCTTCCCAATCGATACCTCTACGAATCTTATTCTCTGATAAGTCTTCTTTAATTCCCTTGCCAATTCCCATGCGAGTGACTTTGAAGTCTGGTATATAGGCCTTCCAATTTTCATCAAGCCATTGAGCTTGATTCTCTACCAGGTCATTGGCTTCCTTGGCATTTGTGTAAGAGACCTGAACACGGTTAGCCCCAACTCGTTTAATCCTCTTGATGAATTTATCTCTTTTTCTCAATCTCAAACCAATTGCCATTGGATGGAGATTCCCAATATTGTGATTTATTTTAGGTTTTTTTTTTTCCCAATGTGAGATTCATTTTCTCTGTACGTAACATACACAATAAAAGGGCCTTTAGAACTGTCATCATATCTGTTTGACTTCTGGTTTATAATGAGATTATAATGCTGTGGGTTGAACTCCGTATGAGCTTGATCGTTGGAATCCTTATTCCAACTTTGGTGTGTGTTTGATTAGCTACATTGGAATCATCAAAATTTCTTTTACCAGATATAATATCATGAGTATTCTTATTCAAGTGAAATGAGGGCTCCAGATTCAGGACACCGTCATTTTGGAGTGCTTCGTCGGATTCCTTTGAATTTCCCGCCATAATAAAATGGGGGTTAGGAATGAAAAAAAAAAGAAGAAAGACACAGAATCACTTGTTAGAAATCAGGAAAACAATTTAGAATGAAAACTGCTGCACTAAACGGTGTATAAAGTAATCAGATAATGTATAGAAATAGAAGATAATCAAAAAATCGAAATAAAAACTGAGAGTTTGCTTTAGATGAGTGGCGGCATCGCCACAGTCTCCAAACTCTGCCGAGGCAGGGTGTTCCAGTTTCGGCGACTCAAGCGCTACTTTATGACCGCGGACAAAAAAAGCAAACACTTGACACTTGAGCCGGTTGACTGACCAGAGCTGTGGCGCTTTTTATATTCAATTTTTATAATAATTATTTTTGTTAATAATCTACATTTTTTCTGGTCACTTGTTAATGAATATCAATATTCATTTAACCCTCCGAGTCTACGATTATTGTTAGTGAGTTATAAATACCCACAACTGGTGACCCCGACGTGATAGCTTATAATAAATCGTGTTTGCAGCCATGCAGTTTCAAGTCTCAGCAGGGAAACTAGTTCGGCTGTCGTCCGCCAATCAGGTTGACGACACTAAGGTGAATCAAGCTCCGAGAGAATGTCGACTTCACGTCTTTGATAAAAATACAAATTTGAGATTTCTCATTGACTCAGGTTCCATCGTAACCGTTGTTCCTAAATCTCATGTTTTAAATGCTAAATTTAATTTAAAGCCGACGAATTTCAAACTCTTTGCTGCGAATGGAACTTCCATTCAAACTTTTGGCACTAAGATACTAACACTGGACTTTGGACTTCGTAGAAAACTTCAGTGGCCGTTCATCATCGCTGATGTCCAATCAGCACTGATCGGAGCGGACTTCATCAAACATTTCGGTTTGCTAATCGATTTGAAGAATAGCAGACTCATTGACTCGATAACCTCACTGACCTCTAAAGGTGAGCTTCTTCCGACGTCAACGTTTGGAATATCAACAATAGATTTTAGCCAAGAGTATTCAGAGTTACTGAATGAATTCATCGAGATTACTCGACCTGCAACTACAATTAAAACATTCAAAGACATTAACACTCATCATCACATTCTGACCGAGGGACCACCTGTTGCTGAACGACCCAGGAAACTTGCTGGTGAGAAATTGAAAGCCGCTAAAGCTGAAATTAATCTTATGCTGGAACGGGGCATTTTGAGACCCTCTAAGCGTCCTTATGCCAGTCCACTGCACATGCAAAAGAAAAAATCAGGTGAATGGAGGCCCTGCGGTGATTACCGTAAACTTAATGCCCAAACGGTCCCTGACATGTACCAACCACCAAGGGTTGAAGATCTCTTTCAACATCTCCACGGAAAAAAAGTATTCTCCACTCTGGACCTAACCAAGGCTTACCACCAGATATCAATGGCATCAGAGGACATCGCTAAGACAGCGATTTCGACTCCTTTTGGACTTTTCGAGTTTGTTGTCATGCCATTTGGTCTACGCAACGCTACCCAGACTTTCCAGAGGTATGTGGATTCAATCTTTCGTGACCTTGATTTTGTTTTTTGCTACATAGATGACTTTCTCATTATGTCCGAATCACATGATCAACACTGCCGGCACTTACGTATTGTCTTCGAAAGATTGAAGCAACATGGGCTTATCATCAACGCCAGTAAATGCGTCCTTGGAAAATCAGAAGTCGTCTATCTGGGCTATTTAATTACAGAGAATGGGTATATCCCTCCACAAGATCGAGTCGAGAAGATACTTAATTTTCCCAAACCAGAGACTATCAAGGATCTCAGACGTTTTCTTGGCATGATTAATTATTATCG
This sequence comes from Aleiodes sp. PSUC_FEM 10030003, assembly GCA_018902275.1. NCBI lineage: Eukaryota > Metazoa > Arthropoda > Insecta > Hymenoptera > Braconidae > Aleiodes > Aleiodes sp. PSUC_FEM 10030003. The sequence continues at coordinate 11,334 of JABSMS010011203.1, forward strand.
CCGTTGCATTCCCAACGCAGCAACTCTCTAAGTACCTCTAAACAACTATCTCAAGGATTCTAAAAAAAACGACAAAAGAAAAATACAATGGATCGGTGAATCAGAGAAGGCATTTAAGGAATGTAAGGAATCGCTTGCCAACATCGCTCTAACTGCATTTCTCTCTCCAGCGGCTCCATTAGCACTTATTTGTGATGCATCCGACTTTGCCATTGGCGCAGCACTTGAACAATGCATCGACGACACCTGGACTCCAGATGCTTTTTTCTCACGTAAGCTCAGTTCGTCAGAAAAAAAGTACAGCACTTATGATAGAGAGCTTCTGGCTGTTTTCGCTGCAATGAAGCATTTTCAACATCGCCTCGAATGCAGACAATTTGTCTTAAAACAGACCATAAGCCTCTAACATATGCTTTTTCGCAACGCTGTGATAAAGCTTCTTCTAGGCAGCTACGTCAACTAGATTTCATCTCACAATTCTCTACGAAAATTGTTCACGTGAAGAGAGATGAAAACGTAGTTGCTGATGCACTCTCGAGAATCAACACCATCGATATGCCCACGATTCTTGATGCCAACACCATTCAAGAGGCACAGGAAGAAGATGAGGAATTGGTTGACCTCCGCAACAATTCTTCATCTCTGAAGCTACAACGTTTGACTGTTGAACCAGGCGTTTCGATTTTCTGCGATATCTCAACCGGTATCATCAGACCGTACATACCTGCAAGTCTGCGTCAGGACGCATTCAATACTGCTCATCAATTGTCGCATCCTAGTGGTCGCACTACTCTTCGTCAACTGAAAGAAAAATTCATTTGGCCCGGGATGAAGAAGGATGTTTTGAGATGGTCTCGTGATTGTCTATCTTGCCAACAGTCAAAGATTCAGCGACATAACCGCATACCAGCAGCACATATCGATGTTCCAGATTCACGATTCAATCATGTCCATATGGATCTGATTACATAACCAGAAGTCAGAGGATACAGATACTGTCTGACGATCATAGATCGATTTTTACGATGGCCAGTAGCTGTTCCTCTGAAGGATATGTTGGCTGACACTGTCGCCTCAGCATTCGTAGATCATTGGGTAAGCCAATACGGTACTCCGCTTACACTTACGACTGATCAAGGCCCTTAATTCGAATCAATGTTATTCAAAGCCTTGACCAGACTACTCGGAGTCAACAAGCTGAGGACAACACCATACCATCCAGCTTCCAAAGGGATAATTGAACGTTGGCATCGTTCTTTGAAAGCTGCCCTTATGTGTAATCGTCATGTTCCTTGGATTGACATTCTACCACTTGTTCTACTAGAATTGAAAACATCGTACAAAGAAGATCTCAAATCATCACCTGCTGAGATGCTGTACGGCACTCCACTTCGTGTTCCTGGAGAATTCTTTATAAATCAAGAATTACCAGCCGATCCACAGATTTTCATTGAAAAACACCGAGAATTCATGCGTGGAATCCATCCAACTCCTACAGCACATCACACTAAGAGCAGAATCTTCATTCTCAAGAATTTGTACGATTGTACACACGTATTCATCAGATGTGATCACGTGAAAGCTCCTCTAGAACCCCCCTACATGGGACTATTCAAAATCATTGAAAGATTGGACGACAGAGTTTTCAAGATTGACTGTAATCGAGAAGAGAAAAACATATCAGTGGATCGACTAAAACCAGCTTATATCACGAAAGATGATACCACTGATGCTGCAACTGCTACACCTGAAAATCAAGATGATGATCAACCTCATCACTGGGGATCATCCATGGACAGGCCGCTTCGCACGTACACGAGGAAAACGAAAACGATCTCTTTCTCCCCGAATTCCATTCGAGATTCTGGGGGGGGGGGAGTGGATGTGGCGGCATCGCCACAGTCTCCAAACTCTGCCAAGGTAGGGCGTTCCGGTTTCGGCGACTCAAGCGCTACTTTATGACCGCGCACAAAAAAAGCAAACACTTGACACTTGAGCCGGTTGACTGACCACAGCTGTGGCGCTTTTTATATTCAATTTTTAT
>JABSMS010011214.1:0-13368 GCA_018902275.1 Aleiodes sp. PSUC_FEM 10030003
GGAATTCAGTCGTGCTGCCTGCAAAAAAATAATTCGAATGAGTCATCCTCATTTTATGACGAAATTAGTGGGGGAATTCAGTCGTGCTGCGTGTAAAAAATAATGTGAATTATTCTCTCCTTTTATGGAGGAATTGGTGGGGGAATTCAGTCGTGCTGCGTGTGAAAAAAAAATCTGAATGATTTTCCCGTTTTATGGGGGAATCAGTGGTGGACTTGAGTTATGCTGTGTGAAACAAAATAATCTGAATGATTCTCTCATTTCATGGCTTAATTGGTGGGGGAATCGAGTCAAGTTTTCGATGCGTTGCCTCAAAAATGGATAATTGACGATGCTATTGCAACGCGCTGTGCATCTCTAACATCTGTCGAAGTTGAGAGGTCATTCTCCTGTGTCAACACTATCGTCCGAGATAATCGGCACAGTTTTTCGTTAAATAATCTCCGAGTTCATGTTATTGGAGCATGCTTCCAATAGCTTACCTACTACTTCTAGTAATAATCAATTTGGAGGCTTGGATAAAGCCTTTTTTCTTTGCTTGAATTAACCCTTTGTTTTCTGCTTGAGTGAAGCTTTATTTCTCCGCTTGCATGAAATATTTTTCACGGATTGAATGAACTTATTTTTCCTGAGTCGGAATCAAGCCTTCTCTAGTTGGTTTATTCATCAATAAAGTGCTAATCAAGTTTATAAATATTTTATTGGAAAAATATTAAACTTCTATTTGTTTTATTTTAATAATGTAATATCAATGCATTTTGGTCTGTGTTCTTTATTCAAATTGTTAAAAACAAAGAAAAATGGATCAAGACCAGCTAAATCGTCTAGGTCGACATCTTGATCATTTCAACATGTATTATAAGCTAAGTTTCCAAATTTGTGGAAAATGGAAAGATGATGATTCGAAACAAACTGGAAATTCTAGATCTAACTGAGACCCCGCTCATCAGATCTAGCAGGGTCTAAGTTTGTCTAGCAATACCTATTTCGATTAAACTAGAGCAAGCTCTATCAAGATAAGTCTAACTAGAACTAGGTACGTCTGGTCAGAACTAGCTATGTTCAACTCCTTGAGAAAGCCTGGAATGCGGAAGGAGAATTATCCTGGAGAACCCATTCCTATTTGATTGTTTCCAAATGAATGAGTTTTTTGCATTTACTAAAATCGGTCCTTAATTTTCTCAGGCTACTTTGTATGTCATCAAGAATCTCTGATAATGATTTGGAAGCAATACGGTCTCCGGTTCAGAGACCATACCAAAGACCAATTCAAAGATATATGACGAATTTTGTAATTTCAAAATATATCCTTGCGCCAAGGCCCAAAAAGCAGACACGGTGGTTCTTCTTAGCAATCTTTTCTTCTGTCAATTGTTAGAATTCAGTGTTCGTTGGTGTTGAGAGTTATTCAATTATGCAATTCGCAATCCTTAAATTTTTATGTCGCTAATATTTATTAAATCCTTGGCTTCACATAATTTTGTCAAAAATGACACAATGTAGGAGATGACAAATAAATCCAATAGCAAAAAAAAGAATAGAGAAATTCCTAAGAAACATTGCATCTGACTAGGAATTTCTACAACTCTACGATATTAGTAATTATAACGATTAAAAATCATATAAATTTAATTAATGAGTTCGATTTCCACTAATCCCCTATACGAATTGATCAGCAACGATTACTTTCACGTATTTTGTCCAACATCTTCCTCAATACGAGACGGCACTCGACCTCTGATAACCACAGCTGTTCTTCGACATTTTGCTTCATGCAATCTCAAAGAAATCTTCATAAAATAGAATAAGAAGGCAACTACGATATTATATAGCTATTCCGTAACGAAAATTACTTTCAACTGCTGTCAAAATGGCAAAAGGAATAGGTTCTCTATTCTTTCCACGTCCTGTGGATGTCAGTTTTGATAAACGATCCTTTGGCATTATCGACTCTAAGAGGCGACGAATAAGATCCCTACGGTTCTGATAGCATTGCGCAATCGTTGAGAATAAAAGATCGGCGTCATTACTACCTGGTATTAATTCGGCTCTATGAGGCCCGCTTCGTGTCCAAGGAGTAGTATTACTCTCCTCATCAACGTCATCATCATTAATATCACAATCAATCTTATGAACGATAGGATTCCCATTGCAGCCATCATCGCACTGAACTGTGTCATTGTCATTGCCACTGCTTCCACAGGCCGCTTCAGTGCCATGACTGTCGTCATGACATGAGATATGATCACTAGTTCCTGGTTTATCCTCCATGCTGATATTGGTGGATCCATCAATTGATTCCACATGACACTGAGAACCTCTTGAAAACGTTGACGGGGTATCAGTTTGCACCCACTGCTCCGAAGTTATCACCTTTAGAGTTACAGAGCCAGCTGGGAAATTCAAAATCTCAACCTGTGACTGATATCCAATCGAGGATTTTTCGGGACACTCATTCTGGGTTGATGAAAATCCTTCCGTAGAAAACTGTGATTTCTGAGAAGATAAGAAACAGTTATTGCTAACCCGGACGGCCGTCATGATCGTGTTTCGACCGCCTAATCGAGTTATACATGTACTCGACACTCACTCGATTGCTGGCCGCTTCGGATGAACGAAAATTGATCGATTTTTAATCGATTCTCCATCGATTGAATTTCGATCACAAAAATACTCAGTCTTTTTTGCTATTTCTTCTTATTGATTGAATTCCCATTTGAGTTGGCTTTTGCATGAATTCCACATTTTTTAAGTTTTCTGAACGATACGCAATCGATTGAGTGTCGAGTGGATGGACAACTCGATTAGCCCGAACGACTGGTCTGTCAGGGACGTGAGAGCGTATATTTTCTCATCGCAAATAATTTACCACTGCTGATGAAATGCCAGAGCAAGATGGATTTTCCAACGCATCTTTTGATGTTGGACTGACTTCATTGGAACATTCTTTCCTTTGAATATCATCTCGAATTATATGGGAAGTGCCGAACTGTCTGTCCTCACAAGATGTTTCGTCAGTCGAAACGATAATACCATTTCCATCAACATGTAATGACGATAAGTATGCGAAATTCTCTGGAAAAAAACAGAAAAATTGAAAAAAATGCAGATGAAAATGCTAGTGGATATTAGGATATATTTTTCTATTACTTGATTTCGCAAGAACGTGAACCAGATATAAATGACCAATTTTCCCACTTGACCTTTTGAAACTTTCCAACAATCCTTAGAGAAGAAGCTGGAATAATAGCTGTTTTTCCACTTCTTAAAATGACAAAAGGTGAGAATCTATGTTTAACTGATAGATGAGGATGATATCCCACTGAAGAATTCCGGACAGGAATACTCCACTAATTCTTCCAAGATAGAATACGAAATCAACTTTTCAATGTCCTTGACAATTTTCGATGTCTGATAAAACTGCCACTGCAAGTCCCCATCAAGTAACCCATCAAAATCTCTCGCTCCCCTTTCCTCCCGTGAAATCCTCCCACCAATTCCCCCATAAAACGAGAAACTCAGTCAAATTATTTTCTCACACGCAGCACGACTAAATTCCCTCACCAATTCCCCCATAAAACGAGAAACGCATTGAAATTATTTTTTGACACGCAGTACAACTGAATTCCACCACCAATTTCCCCGCAAAACGAGAAAATCATTCAGATTATTTTTTTACCCGCAGCACGACTGAATTCTCCCACCAATTCCCCCATAAAACGAGAAACTCATTCGAATTATTTTTTTACACGCAGCATGACTAAATCCCCCCACCCCCCACCAATTCCCCCGCAAAACGAGAAACTCATTCAGATTATTTTTTTACACGCAGCACGACTGCATTCCCCCATAAAATGAGGAAGACTCATTCGAATTATTTCTTTACACGCAGCACGACTGAATTCCCCCCAATTCCCCTATAAAATGAGAAAGACTCATTTGAATTATTTTTTTACACGCATTTTGCACGACTGAATTCCCTCGCAAATGAGAAAATCATTCAAATTATTTTTTGTATTTTTTTACACGTTGGACGACTAAATTCTTCCACTAATTCTCTCGTAGAAAAATAAACAATTTTTCTCGAATCCTCCGCGCGAAATGAACCATCCGAAGAGATTTTATAATTTCTCAATGAATGTTCACTTACCTTTTTCGTTTCTTCTTTTATTATTTTTTTTTTAATATTTGTATATAATTTGCATATACACTTGAAGAACTGCCAGTTGAAATTTTATTCCAAATATAACACTTTCAATTCATTTGTTAGACAACTATTTTCAGGTTGGTCAAAACCGAAGGGGAACTTCTCGGCCCTACTCATCAGTAAACACAATGAAAATCATGATTCCTTCTCATTTTCTATAATTTTTTCATTTTTGTTCAATTTGTTTACTTTTTTCCCCTTCTGAGATTAATCTTTGACTTTCACCAATTATTTACGATGATTCATCCGTTAATAATTAATTTTTAGAGTTCAGAATGCCAGATACATTTTTCTCCTGGTTTCTGGTGACTGAATTACATGTCTGGATGTTAATGGTGAGATTAATGGCGGAGGGCAGAGAGGGAACGGAAACGAGAAAATACGTTGTTGAAGCCATGTGGCAGGATGCTCATATGAGGAAGAACCAGCTTGGAGTAAGTTGATTGTTCAAAAGTTCCAAATAGAGAGTTCATTAATTATTGTCGCGTATCCCCTTTCTCATATTGAAAAATATCCCCTTTCTAATATCAAAAAATACAAATAGTCCATTACCTAACAAGTGCAGTAAAATATTTTGCGACGAGCGTGAGAGTTGCAAAACAAGCCGAAGGCGAGACGACGTTGCGCGACGTGTGGAAAGCACTACTGACCGTACGCGAAGCGTGCGGAAAGTGGTTACCTTCCGCACCGTGGCGATGAAGAAGATAGAAGACATGTCTTAGTGACCTGCTTCTGTTGTTTAAGGGGGGGGGGGAGGATAAGGTTAATTCGGCGAAATAAACCCATTCTCAAGAATTCTTTAAAGAACTACAGGTAATGTTGGTTTGTTAAATCAATCTTAGTATTATAAATCAACATGTAAAGAGTATTGAAAAAAAAATTCTCTGGAAAATATTAAAAAAATAAGCTAATGGCAGCTAATCTTCCGAGGCGCCTCTCAAAAAAAATTATTTTTCGGTAAGTCATGTGACTCATCACTGGATCACCCGAAAACGAAAAATCAAAGTGCTTTTATTAACTTATCAGTTTCTCGAGGTAACGCCGTCGAGCTTTTTTTTAGCGATTTTCGAATTTTTGGGAGCACTTGGAAGTGAAAAATCCGATTTTCTTAAAAAAAAATGGGCTAAATTATTGTTATAAGCAGTAATAATGATCGTTAAAAAAAATCGACTACGTTACCTTGTCATTGATGCATAAAAAGAGTGTACGAAAGTTCAAAAGGATCGGTGCAGTAGATTTTGAGTTACAGTCCTCACCAACTTTGAAAACGGGAAGAGTGGGAAAGAGGCTTTGAAGTTTTGTACAATTACGCGGAGGAACATGAGAACGATCGCTTAAACTTCTATAACTCACCTAGTTTTGCTCCGATCCTCATGAAATTTTGACACAATAATCTTGAGATGATGTACATTCATAATTTTTTTTTTTTGAATGTAAAAAAATCCAAATCTCCCTCCCCCCCCCCTTTAAGGAGGAACGAGCGCTGTTGTGGGGTTACTTGGGGAAGGGATAGATTGCTGCTCGGGCGGAGTACGAGGAGAAACTCTACCACGTGGCTGCTGAAGAAATTTTGGCAACGTTGTTAGGTTACACGCAGCTCATTCGTAATTTATTTATCACCCTCGCTCCAATAGGCAATAATGCCACGTTTAAGATGATAGCGTTTAACGAACCTCAACTTGGGAAAATCGAATGATTAATTGATATAATTTCTTCGGTTACCTGAAATTTTTTTTCATAATCTGATAGAACGATGCTCGAACTTCATTATTAAACTGAGAAAAAAAATTATCCAATCAAAATAGTGCAAGTGCTATTTTTTCTTGTTGAATGATGAAAGGGCGTAAGTTAGTATTATTATGAAAAAATGAATGTAGATTCAATTTTTGTAAATTTCTGAAAAAATGACACTTACGCCCTTTTGACTCTAGCGCAACGATATGAAAAAAATACTCCCACGCGAGCCAACACAAGAGCTCATGTATTTCCCATTGCATGAACAATAATGAAAAAACACTCAAAATTGCCGGTGAGATGGTTTGAAATTTTCACTGATGACTTGGGATAGATTTATCTTCAATAATCCGAGAGAAAAAAAAAATTATCTATCAAAAAATGGTCGTGCTCGTCCCTCCTTAAATAAGAAGAATTTCACTCCTATCAAGAAAATCCTTCTGTCAACATCTTGATTTCTATTGTATCAATAAATCGCCCTTTTCCACATCGGAGGTTCATCATTAATTCTGAAAGAATAACATCATTTTGTCTGACCTTGATATTAATTACTGCGTCATACTAATAAATTTATTCAACATTATTTCAACAGCATCAACGTTTCGATTCCAATGCGAAATCACCTTCATGTAATTTCATTAATTAATAAATCTACACGGAAATTGACGGAGAATGGAGAAAAGATGAATGAATAAATGATAAAATAATTGACTAATCGCACATTTTTTTTGATGCTTCATCAAAGATTATATTTTTTTGCATTATTCTGAATTTTTTCATATTTGTTCGTGCAGAGTTCATAAAATATGAATTAGCAAAGTTCCATGGATTTCATTTTGTGAAAGATAAAACTTTCTCATGATTTTTATTGGAGAATTAAATTTTTTCTACAATTTTTATCCAATGCAAAAAATTGAATATTCAAAAATATAAAATAATCAGATCACAGATGATATCACAATTTTTATGATGAAAAAATGATCGAATTTATTTTTAATTTGTGTTGACTTTCAAAATCATTCAGAAATAATGTGTAATATTCTTCTTTTACATTCAAAAATTTGCATAATCAAGAAGAATTGAGGATAATTTTGGATAAACTGTTTTCAAACTATTTTCCTGTTATCTGTTGCAATTCTTAAACCTTTATTTTGTGCATCAACAAAATTTGATAATAATTTTTTTATATTTCTTTCAAAAATACTTTAATGATGTTAAAAATTGACGTTTTCCGGAAGCTTTCAGGGGAATCACAATTTGACATTTTTTTGAAAATTTAAAATGTTTTTTTTCGGAATTTCCAGATTTTTTGAGTTTTTTGAAGTTTCAATTTCTTTTTTTCAGATTTTGAAAATTTATTTGTCTTTGGCATTTTGAAAATTTAGATTTTCATAACACTTCTGGAAAAAAGAATCAAAATTTTTAATTTTTTCAAAATTTTCGAAAGTTTTTTTTCTTTTCTAGTTTCGAAAAATTCAATTTTTCGATATTTTGGAAGATTCACTTTTTTTGAAATTTTAAGAATTTCAATTTTCGTTGAATTTCCAGAATTTTGATTTTTTTTTTGTTTTTATTTAGAGAATCTTGATTTTTATCAAAATTCTGAAAAAAGCAAAATTTATTCTCTCAAAAATTTTGAAAGTTCATTATTTTCACGTTCAATATTCAATTTTTTATGTGGAAAAATGCAGTAAGTGATTTTCTTCAACAGAAGTTTCTGTGAACGACGTCTTTTAATTTTCCCTCCAATTTTATTCATGGTCTTTCTAAAAAAGATTTCATTGTTAGCGGCCGGTAATTATCATCGATATAAAAGATTCCGGTAACGAACGACCGAGTATCACCAACGATTACGCGAGAAGGAGGACTCTCGATCGAGACATCGTAGAGTGCACAAATAATTAAGAACAGTGATATTACCGTTACAAGAGTTACCAATTACGAACAGTTAGTATTTTATTATTTCTATATTACGTTATCGTTTTTTCAAGCATTAGATCGGATGACGGTTATCCCAGTGATCTACCAGTAATTATCATTACTTATTTTCTTTAATTAAATCGAAGTTTCTCTGAACACGTGAAATTATTCATAATACCTGCCAAAAACCCACTCCTCACGCACTCCGTGCTTCGAATTATTATTAAGAAGTATCCTGACAAAACTACAAGGTAAACGAACGAGAACGATAAGCTGAAAATATCAGAAGTGGATTATCAATCCAAAGCACCACAAAGTCGAAAAGTGTTAAAAAGAAACAGTGAATGAAATTGAGAATGAAAACGGACGCGTTGAGAATAGAGGTAGCGTGGTTTGGCGAAAATGGCATCTAAGAGAAGAGGTATACCGCAAGACGTATTCGAAGAATTTTCATGGAGACACGCAACGTTGGCTGAGGAATTGGCCGCAGCCTTGAGTCCTGGAGATTCAAACGACGAAGAGATTGCAACGATATTTCACGCATCACCCAACTCGGGAAGATCAACAGGAAATGGAGCAGAATCCAGGCGCCAACTTTCATCCTTCGATCCCGCCAAGATCTTCGCACACAACGACAACATCGACAACGATCAGTGACGCTCGTCAACATCATACGTTTCAATGTTTGGGGAGAGGGCGTACACAGTCAACTCGTACCGGTACTCCTTATGCCTACAACAATACACGGGTCACGTAGTAGATGAGAAATGAGCTGCAAATCCCCCGAACAACAGAAGCACAGTATGTACCTAGCGGTTTATTCACAACACAAACTGTAGGATCAGGTAACTATCCAAATTATCAGTCGAGGGTAAGCACACATCAAAATAATACACAATTTTCACACCCACCAAGTAATTACCGACCAAGTTACAGTTATCCACCAAGTAATTACCAGTATCAACCATCTCAGTATCCCCAATAGTTTCAACAAAATGATCAGTATCGTAGCCAACCGCAACCAGATCCAGCACAAAATGGAAATGACACAAACATACCAACAAATAATATGGAACAATTGTTTGCCATGATGTTAGAGGCCAATCGACGACGTGACGAAATGATGGTAAATTTAATACAAGGAATACGAGAGATACGAATTACAACGTTATGCCAGATTCATCTAAACGATTGTCAACGTTTGATGGTGCGAATGGGATCCAGCAAGTCCATAAATCGAATATAGCAACAACGAAAGAGAAGCCATACGGGAAATCGTCAAAGAGTGGAAAGAACGGAATCGTGACGGAAATAATCTCATCATACGCGAGTCCAGTTTTGCTTGTGAAGAAGAAGAACGGGAGAAATCGACTAGTAGTAGACTATCGATCGTTGAATGGACAAACGGAACGCATACACTTTCCTTCTCCAGATATAGACGAGCATTTGCGACAACTTGAGGACGCTGACATATTCATCAACTTGGATCTCGCGCACGGTTACCTTCAAGTACCACTCAAGAAGGAAGCTAGAGAGAAAACGGCATTCATCACTCCGAATGAAACCGATGAATTTACGAGGATGATTTTTGGCCTGATGAATGCATCGTTTTACTTCAGCAAAGTGATGTAGCACGTGCTAGGACAGTTGGGAGACAAAGTTGAAATGTTCTTCTTGGACGATATCTTAATCCCTGGAAAAAATTGGCATGAATTGAAAGGACGATTGAAACTGGTTTTAGATGCTCTCGAACGAGCAGGTTTGATACTGAATCTGGAGAAAAGTTATTTCATTATGAATGAGGTTGAATACCTGGGAAACACCATAAGTAAACGAGGAATCCAGCCGGGTATACAAAAAGTAGAAGCAATTACACGATTCTCTGCAGCTCGAGACAAACATGAAATCAGACGTTTCCACGGTCTCGCGAGCTTTTTCCGAAAATTCATCCCGAGTTTCGCGAAGATTGCCGAACCACTCACCAAACTACTCAGGAAAGATGCTGACTTCATTTGCTTCAATAAACAACAAACAGCATTCGAAAAATTAAGGGAGACAATCTCAAAACGTCCAATACTCACACCATTCTCCAGCAGACACGTAACAGAACTCCACACTGATGCCGGTGCAAAGGGAATTGGAACAATGCTTATGCAGCAAGACAGAGATAACTGCTTACGCTTAGTGTATGCAATTAGCAGACGAACCACAATACCAGAGCAGTTTTATCACTCATCAAAAATCGAACTGCTGGCCATTATTTGGGCAGTTTCAAGGTTAAGACCAATGCTAATAAACGTTCACTCCAAAATCATCAGTGATTGCCAAGCACTCACATTTCTGAATGAGACAAAATCCAAAAACGCTCAATTAGCACGTTGGCATACCACACTCAACGAATTTGATTACGATATCGAATATAGATCAGGTACCAGGATGAGCCACGTAGATGCTTTAAGTAGAGCATCAGTAGAAGCGGCAGAAGATGTGTCGGTAGCAGAAGATCGACTCTATAGTGTTTTTCCGGTGGTCGACGAAGCCACGGAAATTCTCGTGTATCAAAACTGCGACGATTCACTGAAACGAGAAGCTGAGATTTTACGAAGACCAGAAAAGGAACGAAATCAGTATGAGAAAGGCGAGATAAAAGATTACGAGTTGCACATAGGTATACTCTACAAGAGAATCGGGGATAGTTTATTGTTCGTGATCCCTCAATCGATGAGAAAGAGTTTACTGATACGCTATCATGACCTACAACGTCACCAAGGGTTAGACAGAACGATAGCCAAGATGAGAGAATTTTATTATTTTCCCAGAATGCGCCGATACACCAGACAACACATCAAGGAATGGATCGAATGTGTCACCACCAACGCCAAGACAGGTCGTCAGGCAGGAAAATTATACCCAATACCGCCAGGACACCGACCATTCTCCACAATACACATTGACCACATTGGTCCGTACATTTCATCATCACGTAAAAATAAAAACGTCATAGTTATGGTAGATAATCTCACGAAATTCTGTATCTTAAAGCCAGTCAAGGACACCAAGGTCACTCACATCGTAAGAGCGCTGGAAGAATTCATATTAACGTACGGTGCACCAGAACGAATCGTCACGGACAGAGGGACCTGCTTCACATCCCAAAAGTTCATGGAATCATGTAAGAAATACGGTATACAGCACATCTTGAATTCCACCAGATATCCCCAAGCCAATGGGCAAGTAGAAAGATTGAACGCTACACTAAACCCAGCCATTCAGAATAACCTTAAGGACGAATATGGTAGAGATTGGGATTTACATTTCAAGATAATCCAACGCGATCTTAACGAATCGGTCAACAAAACGACAGGAAAAAGCCCTTTTGAGGTACTCTATGGATACTTACCTCGACATGACGAAGATGTTATGCGACACTTGACACACGAGTCAACAAATACGTATCGATAACCACCACAACTACAAGCGGAAGTGAGGCAAGTTATCATGCGAGAACAAGAAAAATTCAAGGAACGACACGACAGAAATCGACTCAAAGGTGTAAAATATCAAGTGGGAGGCATCATCTTCATCAAGAAAGCACCAGAGGCCACGGGCGAAAGCACGAAACCCCAGGTTGAAGCGTGGGGGCCATTATTAATTCCGAAAATACTTGCTGGAAATAATACGTATCGAGTTGCCGATCTGAATGTCGATAAGCAGGGACGCCAGTACGCGTCCACAGCACACGTATCTCAGATGAAACCATGGAGCCAGCACTGGAGAACGAAACAACAGAACGTGAAGACGAACATGACAAGCTTACGAGGAAAACGACTGAACTCTCAGAAACTCCAGTAATACAAGCCAAGGAGAGTATCAATGATACCACAAAGTCCCACGAAGCGGTTGGAGATAAGCCAAGGAAATCACAATCGAGTCAAGATGATAGACGTATTTCTGCTAGACCGAAACGAGCACCACAGAGGCTTACATATTAATGATCGCTTACTTAGCTCGAGGACGAGCTAGAACAGGACGGCCGGATGTGAGCGGCCGGTAATTATCTTCGGTATCAAAGATTCCGATAACGAACGACCGAGAACCACCAACGATTACCCGAGAAGGAGGACTCTCGATCGAGACCTCGTAGAGTGCACAAGTAATTAAGAACAGTGATATTACCGTTATAAGAGTTACCAATTATGAACAGATATTATTTTATTATTTCTATATTACATTATCGTTTTTTCAAGCATTAGATCGGGTGACGGTTATCCCAGTGATCTACCAATAATTATCTTCACTTATTTTCTTTAATTAAATCGAAGTTTCTCTAAACACGTGTAATTATTCACAACGTCTGCCAAAAACCCACTCCTCACGCACTCCGTGCTCCGAATTATTATTAAGATGTATCCCGACAAAACTACAAAGTGAACGAACGAGCACGATAAGCTGAAAACGTCAATAATTAAAGTCATTGAAAATTCCGGTAATGGGGATGAAACACCCCAAATCGGACGGAAATAATGTAATTATTAAAAAACCACAGTTCACGAATTACTTGAAAACAACTGGCAGAAAAAATAATATTCTAATTACACAATAGAAGGAAAGAATATCCAATTTTTCGTATAATTATTGAGAAATTTCAATTAGAAGGTAGTCGTAACTATTTGCCTCTCTCTCTATTTCACGCATGTGATAGGCAATTATCAATAAAATGAAAATTCGGAAGCCAGAAAAAAATCACTTCCTCGGATAAGTTGAATCACGTTCTCCCGAATTATCAGTAATTTGATGAAAATTAATTAGTTGATTTATTTTTAATGCAAATGACCGCAGAGGCCAAAAATATAACACCAAAAAGAAACTAAAATTCGGAAACTATTGCACATACGGGAAATAAATATTAGACCAAAATTGTAGAGGATTAAATTATCTATGAAAAATTTGTTGGCCATTTCTCACTATTGTTGGTAGTTTTCAATTGGGGGACACGCAAAGTGCGCGACAAAAAAACATGCTCCGCGCTGTCAAGTCAGGAAGCGATTTTTGGTTGAAAAATGAATTTCGGCAACCAAATATCCTTGGAACAATCTGAAAAAATTATCTGAGCTCGAGAAAACCCGAAAAATACGTTTGCAATAGAAAAAAAAATACCATCGGGTTTTCAATTTTTAAATAAACAATGGAAATTAAAAAAAAAAAATTTCCTTTTTATCAACTTCCGAGTACAATGATTATTAAACTATTCATCGGATTCAGATAGAACAAAAAAGAAATTGTTGGTCTTTCTCTTCAAAATAATTCTCATAAATTCCTTTTGGCAGAAATCTATTTGCCTTTTCACTAAAAATCTATTTAAAAAAAAAACAATCCATTCTCATTTATTCCAGTCCAGAAGAAAAAATTTGGTAGAAATAATAATCGCATTTTATTATATTTCTTCCGGTGAACATTAATGAACGAATGCATTTTTTTGGAAATCAATGAAATTTGGGGGGAAAACA